>JAOTRH010439808.1:0-68480 GCA_034768845.1 Heliamphora exappendiculata
GATAGAAATTGCATGTTATAGGATTTAGAATTTTTCTTTTGACACTTATTTATTTTGGAGTGTTATGTACATATTTTTTGTATTTTTCTATACTTGATTTTGGATGTTCTCTCTTCACCCCAATTTTCTTTATTTGTATGCATTTAAGATATTATATTAAATAACCAATGATGATTAGTAGAGGCAAACCTTACGATTTGGCGAACGGGGTGCCTAACACCTTCCCCGATTCGTACCTTAGCCCCCGAACCCTTTTTCTCTGGTTAACATTTTCAAGATCAGCAGCCAATTTTGTTTTTCTTTGTGTTTCTTAAAAACTAAGTGGCGACTCTATTTTCAACAAAAGGTGTTTTCAAAATTTAGTTTTTAAGGCGTTTAAAATATTTTTCAAAACATCTTTGAATTTTCTCATTTTAACCCCCAAATCCCAACGCCATAATTTGTCGATGTCTCCCTGAGACACAGATCAAACTCCCCAATCACTTCAAGCATATCTCACTCGCGTATAGCCACAAAAGTTAACGACCCATGAGATCTCCTACTGAGAGCATCAGCCACAACATTAGTCTTCCCTAGTTGGTACTGCAGGTCAAAGTCGTAATCTTCCAACAACTCTATCCATCGTCGCTAGTGCAAATTCATATCTTTCTGCGAAAATAAGTATTTTAAGCTCTTGTGATCGGAGAAAATCTCAAAATGCTCACCATAAAAATAGTGACGCCATGTCTTCAAGGCAAAGACGACGGTTGCTAACTCAAAGTCATGTATGGGATAGTTCTTCTCATGTGTCTTCAGCTGACAAGATCCGTAGGCCACAACCTTATCTTCTTGCATCAGAACATAGCCCAAATCGTCGTGTGATGCATCGCAGTACACTGTATACCCAATACCTCTCTCTAGAATGATCAGCACAGGTGGACTAGTCAATATCCTCTTTAACTCCTAGAATGCTGACTCACAAGACTCGCTCCAAACAAATGCAACTCCCTTTCGCGTAAGACACGTCTTCAGTGCGGCAAGTCTCGCAAAATCCTTCACTAATCGCCAATAATAGCCTGCTAAACCCAAAAAACAATGGATCTCAAAGACATTCTTTGGTCGTTCCCAACCCATCATTGCATCTTTCTTCGAAGAATCTACTGCTATACCGTCTGTCGACACCACGTGTCCAAGAAGTCTTCCTTCTGACATCCAAAACTCGCACTTCTCAAACTTTGCATACAAGCGATGCTCCCTCAGGATCTTCAAAACGATACGTAGGTGCTCCTCGTGCGCCTCCCTCATGGATGAATAAATAAGGATGTCGTCCACAAACACCACCACAAAGCTGTCCAAATACTAGTGAAAGATGTGGTTCATCAAACCCATAAACGTTACAAGAGCATTCATCAAACCGAACGATATAACCAGAAACTCATAGTGACCATAACAAGTCTGAAAGGCGATCTTCGATATGTCCTCGTCCCTAATCCGCAGCTGATGGTATCCTGACCTCAAGTCAATCTTTGAAAAGCAACTCGATCCCTTCAACTGATCAAAAAAATCATCAGTCCTCGGCATTGGATACTTGTTCTTCACTGTCACCTGATTCAGTTTCTGATAGTCAATACATAAGCGCAAGGACCTGTCCTTCTTCTTAGCAAAGAGAGCTGGAGCTCCCCATGGTGATGTAATCAGACGCACAAACCCTTTGTTAAGCAACTCCTGAAGCTGTACTTTGAGTTCTCTCAACTCAACTGGTGCAAAGCGGTAAGATGACATAGAATTGGGAGCACCTCCCGAAACCAATTCAAGAGAGAACTCTATCTCGCAGCTCAGTGGCAACTCAAGTAGATCATCGAGAAAGACATCTAGATAGTCACGAACAACTGGGGGTAGCTCTCCTCGAACCCTAACAACCTCATCTAACATGAGAGCAGATAAGAGGAAACCCAAATTTTCTCGATCTCGAACCACACCAGGAATAGATACCAAACCCTCATCCCGATCACCCACAAAACAAAAGCAATCACTCGCCGGTGTACAAATCGTAACCCTCCATTAACTGCAATCGATAAAAGCACGATAAGTGGTCAGCCAGTCCATCCCTAGGATGACATCAAATGTGGTCATGTCTAGAATGACAAAGTCAAACTCTAAACAACGACCGACGACCTCCAACACACGGGATCTACAAACACGTCTCAACATCACACTCCCACTGACCGGGGTCTTTATGCTCAATGCACTACCCAACAAGTCTGTCTTTAACCCCAATACAGAGGCAAAAGCAGAGAAAATAAATGAATGTGATGCTCCCGTGTCGATAAGGACATTGGCCCATGATCTATATACTAGGAGAGTACCTCTGATCATGGGCGTGGTAGCTACAGTATTGGGCACAATCGGTGCTGTAGAGGAACTTGGATCAACAAGGGCATATGCTTTGCCCTGCTGTGCTCTGGCCTGCCCATTGTGGCCCTGAACTGTCGACTATCTCCCCGACTGTACTGAAGAGCCCCCTTCTATAAATCTAAATAGTTGGGGTCCCTAGGCAGAAGGAGTAACAGGTGCTCCCGTAGTACTCTGCATACTCCTTCCTCTGGGGCAATTCCTACAAATATGCCCAGACTGGCCACACTCAAAACATACTACTGGCTCCCTCCCCTGCGTCTGCGACTGTGCCTGAACAGGTGCTGGACTCCAATATTCTGCTGCCCGATGCCCCCGCTATTTGCATCTATGACAAATAAGCTCTCTCTAATCTAACCTTCCTGTGTGTGCAGAAGACTGCAACTAATACGACCCTACTGGATAAGAACTCAGACCAGATGTTCGTTGACGCTTATCCTTGCGTCCCCAGGACTGTGCACATCCCCAGTCCTGCTAACTCTTACTATCTCTGTCTCTGCGTGTCTCGTTCAAGGTATCTTTCACTTTTATGGCTGTCTCTACCAAATCTGTGAAAACCTGCATCCAAAATGCCGCCACTCTATCTCTAATTGCGGGCCTCAAGCCCCTTTCGAATCTCTTTGCACAGAACTCATCAGTGGACACAATCTCCTATGAAAACTGGGATAGGCTAGTAAACTCGACCTCATTTTCAACTACTGTCATTGTCCCCTGAGTAAGAAAAAGGAAGTCCTCCCTGTAACAATCCCTCGAGGTCGCAGGAACGTACTTCTCCAGAAATACCTTCGTGAATGCATCCCAAGTGCCTCCCACTATAGTCCTAGCAAACTTCCACCACATGTGGGCACTCCCCCTCAATTGGAAGGCAGCAAAAGTAACCCTCAAATCATCTTCCTCTATATGAAGTGTGTCCAAAATCTGGGTAACCAGCTCCAGCCATTCTGTAGCTACTGTGGGGTTTGAATCCCCAGAAAAGGTAGGAGGGTCCAAACGGCAGAACTCGCGCATTGCAACTGTCGCCCTCAGTTTAGGTACGCTCTCCCTTCCCCTAGCGGCCACTGCCAGTTGCTGGATAGAGCCTACCATCTCACACAAAAGATCTACCCCATAACTAGTCCTTAGGGAGCATTAGCATCCCCAATATATGGGACTAGAACATCCTTTTGGCCAGAACCACGGCCTCGTCCTCCTCGCGTGGACATATTCTATACGAAAGCAACATACTAGGATAAGTTTCCATACAATATGTTATTGCTAAAATAAAAGACATAACATACATAGGCATGCTAACACATAGCCACTTAAAATTATGTCATCACATCTCACATACTAAGGAGAACCAACAAGAAAGACTCGTCTACTTGGATAACCTACTTAAATTCCTTACTAGAAAATACATCGGCCAGACGTCTTTTTAACTTGGCTTTCAAGTTTGTTAATTCAAGCGCCCGAAGGTAAAACTAATCAATCTTAAGATCCAACCTCTATACCCACATATACACAACCATCATGCTGAACAGGTTATCATGCTCATGTTATAAAAACACTTTAAACACATGCAATCAAGCACACGCACATCCTCATAAGGTGATGCACCCTCTTTCTCATGGCTCTTAGGCATTCGAATCCAAAACTCTGATACCAAGTTGTCACGCCCCAAACTCTAGGGTCACGTGAAAAGCCACCACAACACCATTTTGAAATATCTTTAGTTGGAAAATCCTCTACACGAAAATATTTTAATAGTTGGAATAAAAGAAGTACCCAAGGTTCACTCCCATAAACAGAATACATTATGTCCATACATACATAAGCTTATCACCTTAAGGCATACAAAACTTGCCTTCAAAAATAGGCATCACATGTAAAATTATATGTCCAAAACAAAATGAGAACTCCCTCTAGTCTATTGTTCTGACTCTCTGTGTTAGTACACTTTATGTGTATTGAACGGGACATTTGGGGTAATTAATTTTATACTGACTATATAAATTAATTCATACCCCAAAATTATTATGAATAGTGCTTATCCTCTTAATCTTGAAATAATTATTAATTTGTGTAAATTTAATATTCATTATTTTGATTCATTAGAGGGTACGATCTTATATGGGTCTATATTTTCTGTAAGTTGGATAGCGGTATTATTTATATAGAAAATATTAATTAATGACAGAATTCACGTTTCGAAAGATCGAAATTGATGATACTCACATAAGGATGATTATAAGTTTTGATCGGGCCAAACCCTATAGGTGGATTTAATTATCTGGCGGTCAAATAAGTTAAACGGAAGGGTTTAAGGAATATCAAGATGTCGATTAAATTAAATTATTAGTAATTAAATTTAATTAGCGGGTATCAAGAATCTTAACGTATGGAGAAATGGTAAGTATTTAATAACAAGAGCTCAATGCAAGAAGGTCTTAAGATTATGGGTCGAAGTACAATTATAGTTCTTTAGTGGTTTGAACTATAATTCATTATTTTATGAAAATTGCAGAAACCGCTGTGTCTTTTCATAATTACATAAATCGCTGGTAGGTATCTGTGTTCCACTGAAAATCTTACTGATAATTACTCTTCAGGTCCCTACTGTAACCCTATATATAGGCAGGTAGGCTGAACCAGTTTTATATCATCATATATCATATTTTTTTTGTCTTTTATATCATCGTACCGATGGACATACCATCGATACGACTGTAGTACAGAGTTTTAGTAGGCCTATCTTGGTTACAGTGAACAGATAATAGCATCGTCTATTGTTCCGACTCTCTGTGTTAGTACACTTTGTGTGTATTAAATGAAACATTTGGGATAATTAATTTTATACTGACTATATAAATTAATTCACACCCCAAAATTATTATGAATAGTGATTATTCTCTTAATTCTGAAATAATTATTGATTTGCATATATTTAACATTCGTTGTTTTGATTCATTAGAGAGTGCGATCTTATATGGGTCTATATTCTCGATGAGTTGGATAGCAGTATTATTTATATGAGAAATATTAATTATTAACGGAATCTACGTCCCGATTAATCAGGATTGACGACACCCCCTTAAGAATGCTAATAAGTTTTGACCGGACCAAACCCTGTAGGTGGGTTTAATTATCTGACGGTCAAATAAGTTAAGTGAAAGGGCTTAAGAAAATATCAAGATGTCGATTAAATTAAATTGTCAGTAATTAAATTTAATTAGTGGGTATCAAAAATCTTAACGTGGAAAAAAATAATAAGTATTTAATAACAGGAGGTCAATGCAAGAAGATCTTGAGATTATGGATTATAGTGTAATTATAGTTCTTTAGTGGTACGAACTGTAATTCATTATTTTATGAAAATTACAAAAATTGCTACGTCTTTCTCTAATTACAGAAATCGCTGGTAGGTATCTGTGTTACACTTGAAATCTTCCTCATAATTACTCTCCATGTCCCTGATGTAACCCTATATATATGCAGGTAGGCTGAACCAGTTTTAGATCATATCATTGATATATCATATTTTATCTTTCAAGACTAAAATATATCTGGGTTCTGCTGGTACGAATTCTCGATAGTCCGTAACCCACACTACATTTAAGAATCGCATACGAAAATACGGTAGAAGATCTTATAGGAACTTCAATTCGAAATCAAATCGTAGTTGAAGCATAGATCGATAAAAGGTATTCTTCTAAATTAACTTTGATTGCAAAGATTTTATTTTGATCGTTCAACGTCAAAAGTATTATCTGGAGCCCGTTTCGGCATTTGCCCGTTCAGTTAATTTTTTACTAAAAATCGTTTACAAAAATAATGATCTCGACAGTATTGCCTCCAACAATTGGTATAAGAGCCGCTTTATTTTTTATTTACGGTTATTGGGGCCGAGTAGATTTAGAACTGTTGCTAACTTTGTTTTGTAGGCATTCTAAATCCTGATTTTATGATCATCCTTTATTATCATGTTTGATTGAATGCGTTGATGATGATTTAATTTATTTTTTTTTAACCACGAGGTTTGATTGTGATAGATTAATTGTGAACTCTACGGAGGTATACGATCAATGTAAAAATAATTATTTTTTGATTTCTAATTTTTTTATTTTATGTAATAAAAAGATAAAATAAAAGAATAATAAAAAAAAGAACGAAGAACACGACAGCAGCGAACTGTTTCGGCAAAGTGGTTATGAGCAACAAGCTGTTTCGGTGGCAGGAGGCGCTGATTTTTCCAAACGGCGCAATCACAACAGTGTTTGGAAATTTTGATTTTTATTCATGGAAAAAAGCGGCGCAATTCCCAAGCACCAAGCAGCAGCGCCTAACCCAAACACTGTTTCGTGCAATAAATCAACAAAACAGTGCCTAAAGGCTGTTTGGGTCAAGCAGAAAATCCTAAACAGTTTCGGCAGTTTGCAAAGCAGTTTTCGATGCAAGTTTTTTTTTTCCTCCAAGGCTGTTTGGTGCAGCGTTTTTTAAAAAAAGCAGCAGCTTTTTGGCTGCTGTTTTAACCAAATGGCAGCAGCATCTTTTTTACCAAACAGTCCAAAACTGTTGCACCAACTTAGCCGGTTTTGAAGCACACTTCAGCAGCAATCCAGGTGGCGCAAAAATAGTGCAAGCAATTTCCCACAAAACTGTTTCGGCGCTGTTCAAATCAAGAGGCAAACTGAAGCAAAACAGTTTGCATGTTTCCCAAAACAGTGGCGCACTGTTTCCAAGCGAAAAATCTGTGTGCTGCGCAATTCCAGGTGCACTTCCAAGCGCAAAAACAGTTCTAAAAATTTCCCAACACTCGCGGCGCAGTGGATTTTGATTTGTTCGAGCCTATTTTGTTTTGATTGATATAATTTATCAGATAATATTAAGGAATTTTGATGCAACCTGGATAACAAGAAACTTATTCAGAACAGGACACTAAAATTCTGTAAAGTTTCAATCGGATCATAAAATCAAATTTTTTTTTATATCTTGCATTTAATTTTTTATTAATTGCGTGGATGATATATATATTAATTTTATTTATTTTGTTAATTTAATTAATTCGATAATTTGATTTTAATTAAAATATTTTGTAATGGAAAACAAAATAAATTTTTTTTATTTAATTAATTAATTAAATAAAAAAAATTTAGATATTTTATTTTTTACACAATATCATGTTTAAGATATTTTTTTAAATCGGATATCTTGAAAAATGTGAAAATTAATTTCGATTTTTGAATTAATTAAATTGAAAAATGTTTAATTGAAATAAATTATTATTTTTTTAAAAATATGAAAACATAAAATAAATAATTGTCTTTAATCACTACCTTAGCTGAAATGTTAAAAGAAAAACTTTGCATTTATTAAATTTTATTTGTTACGCATTTAAATATGAAAATATAGTTTGATAAACCAGAATCTTTAGAATCGGGTATACGGAAAGATATTTGATTCTTTTGTATCGTGTGGCTTTTGAAATTAATAAATTTATTTTAATTAAATAAATTTTTATAATACTCAAAAATATTTTAAAATTTTAAATCGAAGAGAAAATTTATTCATAGATAAATTCTACGGTCTCCATTACCAGTTTGTAGGCGATGCAATTAAATCCTGCGTGTTGACAGTAAGGCCTTCCCCATTCGGACAGATTAATTGCGATATTGCCAGTACAAACCTCCTTTAGAAATAATTCTGAATAATTGTTAGTGTGGATTACTTCTCCATCTGAAGGGTTCATTGCGAAACGATTGATTTGGGATTAGGTGATGGTTAACACTTAACTATATATAATAGTATCCTCTCTGTCTGAGTCACTGCTATTATATACTTGACCGAAACTATATGAGCTATTTAATTTTACTTGGTAGAGTCAGTTGCCTAAATAGTAAAATTAAAAGGAATTGGCCTGTTCGGTCTGATGATGGATAGTAGACGTCCACCCATCGTGGCATGCTATTCTCAAGTTACCAAGTTGCTGGTGAATTAATTTTAAAATGGTAGAAGGAACTAAATTAAAATGAATTCAAAGTTTTGCTCATCATAATTAACGATTTTTTTTAATTATATGATTCTCGGGATTAAAATGGCTTTCAACCCACTCGCTTTAATACTAAAAAAAATAAACTAACGGGACTGAATTTTGTTGACTGAAAATATAATTTGGTTATAACTTTAACTACAAATGGTATTCATTTAATACCAGAAAATGTGTTTATTTTTTAAAAAGGTTCTTTCTCTAGGCCGAAAGGCATAAAAAAAGAAAAAAATTCAGAAACAGGGAGACACAATTTTCAGGGTAGTTAGTGGGCCAGGGACTTGTGTGAAAAAGCCAAAAGATATGTTTTCACTACAACTAGACCCAGCACTGGAAAAGCTATATCCAGTATTTTTCAGAAGGTAGAACAAATAAGGTAATTTTTGTTCACTGATTGTAGAAACATGTTTAGCAGTGTTATCTATCAGTACCTGGTGTGTAGATATGGAAGCCATTAATTATATCTGCAATTCATTGCAGGGGTTCTAGAAAATCCAACAACTTAGTGATGGGGAGATTTACCTACATATGGACAATAATACAAAGGTAATAGCAATTGCAGTAGAAGATGTTACTCTTAGTTTTAGTAGAGATCGAATTTTAATATTGAGATATTGTCTTTATGTACCTACCATTAGAAGCAACTTAGTTTCTATTTTTAAGTTGGCTAAAGACAGATATTTAATTTATTTTAATAAATCTGTAGTTATTAAGAATAATAAATGGGTTATCTATTCTGGTACATTGGTGGATGATCCTTATATTATTACTCTAATCTCTCCTACACTACAACTAACTGAAACGAATAATACATCTATATTACCATCTAAGAGAAAGTTTTCTTCCTTAATGAACCAAACGTTTCTTTGGCAATTACGCTTTGGTCATATTGATCTAAAAATGATAACATAGACTGGTAGCAAATGGACCTTTGAGTTCATTGAAAGTAGAGGCACTTTCAGTCTGTAAATCTTGCTTAGAGGGTAAGATGACCAAGAGGTCCTTTTCGGCCAAAGGCTATAGAGCTAAAGAATCGTTGGAGCTGGTTCATTCTGATGTATGTGGTCCTATAACAATCCGGGCTAGAGGTGGCTTTGAGTACTTTGTCAGTTTTATTGATGACTACTGAAGGTATGAATACATTTACCTGATGCACCGTAAGTCTGAATGTTTTGAAAAATTCAAGAAATTTAAGGCGGAGGCGAAGAAGCATCTGGGTAAAAGTATCAACTCACTACGATCCGACTGTGGTGGAAAATACATCTTTAGAGAGTTTAAGGACTACTTATCATCAGAGGGGATTACATTCCAGTTGACTGCACTTGGCACTCCATAGCATAATGGTGTCGCAGAAAGAATGAATAGGACTCTTATGGAGATGGTAAGGTTACTGATGAGTTATTTAGGTTTACCAGATTCGTTTTAGGGTATCCCAAGGGAATAAATGATGGTTTATTTTATAATTCTAAGGATCAAAAGGTCATTGTTAGCACCAATGCCCGATTCTTGGAAGAGAATTATATTATGGATCACAGGCCCAATAGAAAAATTATTCTGGAAGAACTGAAAAAAATACTAGTAGAATGGAAGAGAAACCACAAGTCATTGATATTCTATTACCTCATCATAGTGAGAAGATTATCAGGACAGGTACAAATCAAGAACATGGTGCTAATACACAGGGTTCATATTCTGTACAGCCTGTTACTGTTAGTACACAGACACAGGTAGTGCCTTGTCGTAGTGGGAGGATTGTTCATCAACCTAATCAGTATATGTTCTTAGGAGAGTAGTATGATAAGATCCCAGCAGAACTAGATACTGAGCCCTATAACTACAATGAAGCACTACAAGACAAAGATGCAGATCTTTGACAAAGGGTTATGAATTCAGAGATGGAACCTATGTATTTTAATCAGGTTTGAAAACTTGTAGAACTCCCTAAAGGGATAAAACGCATTGGATACAAGTGAATTTACAAGAAGAAGAGAGGAGTAGATGAAAAGGTTAAAAATCTTCAAAGCTAGACTTGTTGCTAAAGGGTTCACTCAGAAAAAATGGATCGATTATGAGGAAACCTTTTCGCCGGTAGCCATGCTTAAGTTTATCCGAATTCTTTCATCCATTGCCGCACATTTCGATTACGAAATCTGGCAAATGGACCTCAAGACATCTTTCCTTAACGGAAGTCTTGACAAGTGTATCTACACAACCAGACGAATTCATTGAAAAGGACCAGAAACACATGTTGTGTAAGCTTAAGAGATTCATTTATGGATTTAAACAGGCATCGAGGTCTTGGAACACTCCATTTGATCAAGCTATAAAGTCTTATGGTTTCGATCAAAGTTTGGATGAGTCCTATGTGTACGAAAAGCGTGACGAAAACGTGGTGATCTTCCTAGTACTTTATGTAGACGATATCTTGCTCATCGAAAACGATGTGGGAGCATTATCTATAGTTAAAGTATGGTTATCTAAGCAATTCGATGTGAAAGACTTGGGAGAAGCCAGTCACATCCTTGGGATCAAGCTTGTGCGAGATAAAAAACAAAGGATGTTGGGCTTATCACAAGTAAAGTATATTGATGATATCCTTACTCATTTTAGCATGCAAGATTCCAAGAAAGGGTTTCTCTTTTTCAGGCATGGAATTACTCTATACAATGATCAATGTACTAAGACATCTGATGAGATAGAGAAGATAAAGGCGGTTCCTTATGCTTAGGCAATAGAAAGCCTCATGTATGCTATGCTTTGCACTAGACCCGACACCTGCTTTTTTGTTGGCATGGTTAACAGATATCAGTCTAATCCAGGGCATGAGTATTGGATTGCGGTAAAGAATATAATCAAGTATCTAAAAAGGACTAAATATTATATGTTGGTTTACCAAGCAGACAATCTTGTACCTTTGGGGTACACAGACTCAGATTTTCAGTCAGATATAGAGCTTGCATCATGAGACAAACCTTACAGATCCTTTACAAAGAGCTTACCGGCTAAGACTTTTGATAGTCATGTAGAGGGCATGGGAGTCAGAAGTATGGTAACATAGTTTTGACTATAAGTGGGAGATTGTTATGGTTGATATACTGAAAACTATATTTTTAGTATTTAATTTTATTTTAATAAAATTAAATTTTTATTTTATGATAATCTTTATGAGTAATATATGTATATCATTTTTTAATGTTATGCATAGATATTCGATATTCTATATAGTATTTAATCTGGTGTGTAGAGTACGGCTTGCACACAGAAGATCGAATTTTAAGTTTTTGCAGAATATAAGTTTTATGTTCACAGTTTAGATGAAAATTGACATACCATCGGTACGACTGTACCACAGAATTTTAGTAGGCATGTCTTGATTACAAGGAACAGATAATAGTATCGTCTATTGTTCCGACTCTCTGTGTTAGTACACTTTGTGTGTATTGAACGGGACATTTGGAAAAATTAATTTTATATTGACTATATAAATTAATTTATACCCCAAGGTTATTACGAATAGTGCTTATCCTCTTAATCCTAAAATAATTATTAATTTGTATATATTTAATATTCGTTATTTTGATTCATTAGAAGGTGCAATCTTATATGGGTTTATATTTTCAACGAGTTATATAGCGGTATTATTTATATAGAAAATATTAATCATTGACAAAATTTATGTTCCGATTGATCGGAATTGACGACACCCCTTTAAGTATGCTTATAAGTTTTGACCGAACCAAACTCTACAGGTGAATTTGATTATCCAGCGGTCAAATAAGTTAAGCGGAAAGGGTTAAGAAATGTCAAAATGCCGATTAAATTAAATTGTCAGTAATTAAATTTAATTAGCGAATATTGAGAATTTTAACATGGAGAAAAATGGTAAGCATTTAATAACAGAAGCTCAATACAAGATGGTCTTGAGATTAGAGGTCACAGTGTAATTATAATTGTTTAGTGGTGTGAACTATAATTCAGTATTTTATGAAAATTGCAGAAACTGTTGCGTCTTTCCATAATTGCAAAAATCGTTGGTAGATATCTGTGTTCTACTAGAAGTCTTACTCATAATTATTCCCTAGGTCCCTGTTGTAGCCCTATATATATGCGGATAGGCTGAACTAGTTTTAGATCATATCATTGATATAACATATTTTATCTTTCAAGACTAAAATATATCTAGATTCTGCCAGTACGAGTCTTCGATAGTCCGTAACCCACGTTATATTCGAGGATCGCATACGGGAATACGATAGAAGATCTGATAAGAGCTTCAACTTGGAATCAAATCGTAGTTGAAGAATAGATCGACAAAAGATATTTTTCTAAATTAACTTTGGTTGCATGGGTTTTATTTTGATCGTTCAACGTTAAAAGTTTTATCTGGAGCCCATTTTGGTGTTTGCCCGTTCAGTTAATTTTTTATTGAAAATCGTTTATAAAAATAATGATCTTGACAGTATTGCCTCCAACAGCCCGTCCGGATATTTTTTACCAAAAATCGTTTACAAAAATAAAGATCTTGGCTGTATTGTCTCCAACATCAATCTCATCTTCAACTCCTTGGAGCCCAACTCATAGGACTCACTCCAAACAAACATAACTCCCTTCCGCGTAAGGCGCGTCATCAGCGTGGCAAGTCTAGCAAAATTATGAGACCCTGGCCTATTTTAATTTTTTCGATGTTTCGACGTGTTGTTTATCATTTTTACAATAGCATGTTTATGTGCATTTTATGTATGTTCAAGCTTAAAAATGCATGTTGGGTTGGTTATCGGGACCATTGGGAGTTGTGGTGTGAGGTAAAAAAAAAGTTATTTTTGTTGGTTGGTGCAACGGTTTACAAAAAGGTGTTTTCAATTGGTTTATACTTCATTTAAACTCTTATGCTTTGAGGAGAATTTAAGAATGACTCACACACCTTTTTAAAGATTTTCTTTGCCCAAAATGTATATTTTGTTTTAAAAAAGCTTGGCTTCTGGGGTCGTAACCGTAGTCTCTTGGGTTACTCTTTAAATCAAATAAAACCCTCAGTAGTATTTTTTTTAGCCTCGTTTTGGCTTGATGGTTTTCATCCCTTTTTGTTTGGTTGGTTTTGGTGGTTGTTCGTGGGCTTTTCACGTGACCTGGAGTTTGGAACGTGACAACTTAGTATCAGAGCTCTGGATTCGAAGACCTATGAGTCGTGGAAAGATGGTGCATCACCTTGTGAGAAAAGATGTGTGTGTGTGTGTGTGTGTTTGGTTGCCTGTGTTTGGAACATAAGCATGATAGCTTGTTGTGTATATGTGAGTATGGAGGTTGGACCTTAGGATTGATTAGTCTTGTTTTTGGGCATTTGGACTAACATACTTGGGAGCCAAGTTAGAATCGCGTTTCGTGGCCGTGATTTCTAGCAAGGAATCTAAGTGGATTATCCAAAGTGATGCGTTATTCTTGTCAGTTCTCCTCAGTATGTGTCATGTGTTTGCATAATTATTTTGGCTATGTGTTAGCATGATTATGTGATACGTGTTATAAATAACATGATAGGTTGATGTGTTTCATATTTCTTTATATATGACCTATATACCCTCGGAGAGGATGAGGTCGTGGTTTGGGTCTTGAATGCGCGACTCGGTTGCAGTGGTTGCTAAAAGGCACGGTTATGGGTTGAGCACCGATCACTTGGTGCTTTGGAGAACTTGTCGGTGAGTTGGGTTCAATCACGTGACGTTGGCCTCAGTTGGCAAATTTTTGAGTGTTTGTACGAGCAAAGTTTTGTTCGGGTGTAGTTGAACCATGGTTGATGGGTTTGGCTTTGGTAGGTAGCTCCTCTTAAGAGTATGCTGGTGGAAGTTAGAGTCGTGTTAAGGATAGCTTGAGACCCTAGGAATCAGTCGTTATGACTAAATTGGTGTATAAATATGTGGATCATAATTATCCCTTTTGGTTAGGGTTTGGTGGACATGGTTTGGCCGTGTGATAGATTAGGTATGTCGTGAGACATGCTATGTCATGAGTCGTGTACTCAAGTTGGAGTCGTGTACTCATGAGTGGTTCTGGAGATATTCCCTGATAGTCAGGATGATGATGGTGGTCAGCAAGATGTTGGCGGCAGTTAGAGTAGCATCTGAGGATGTTGTTGGCAGTCAGAGTTGTGTCTAATGACCTTAGATGTTGTATATCTTTGTGAAGTTTGAGAATTGAGTTTCAAGTGAGTGAGCTTAAGGATATGAGGACGAGTATGAGTTGCAGTTATGCTTGGAAGAGCATGGGTCGCGACTGTGTTGGAATGTGTAAAGGTTCAGGTTACGTTTCTATATGCAATGAGTATCAGTTATGTGGGATTCCTATGAGAATGCAGGTTCATGGTTTGGCCATTATCCTAGTGATTAGGAGATTGTGTTTGGGAACCATGCTGGGTGCATGAGGTTCGAGAGGACCATAGACGGGTTCGATAGTGCGGTTGGCTTATATAGAGATGGGTATGTTGTTTACCCATGGGAACGAAGTGTGGAGTAACAAGGTTCAGCAATGTACCGTGTGGTTTAGCTGGCCTATGGTGATAAGTAAGAAATTGTGGGTTACAATGCCTATGATTGATGTGTGCTTGAGAGCAAAAGTGCAGAAGGTGTCTGCATGGTTGTGAGAGTTATTAGTAACTCTGGATGAGAGGTCTTAGGATTGGATTCCCTTTGTTTGATGCCATGCGCTTTCTATGTGAGTTGCGTGGGCAGTGGGCTAGAGGCCGTGATGTGGTTGTGGTTTTCCTAGCATGAGTTAGGTAAGTAAGCGCGACCTGGTGAAGTGAGGTTTTTGCGCGATGAGAAGGTTGTCGTGTGTCTCCGTGTATGACTGGTAACGAGCTCGTAGTCCTATGGATGTGTTGTACAAGGTATGCGGATTGATGGTGTTCACGTATATGAATGAAGTCTGAGAGTTTAGTGCTTGGTGCAGTGGACGATTCGCGTATCGTGATCGGTGTAGATTGCAGCTGTTGATTATGGTTGATGTGGCCTCGAGGTAAGATTAGCCGGGTTCTTTAGAGGCCAAGTGTTGATGAGTACTGAGTATGCCGAGATTCGATCATGGTTCCTTGTTGGCCCCTTTCTCTTTCTCTGGAAGAAGAGAGTTGTTCATCTTGGTTGGATGCAGATGTTGGAATCATGATCGATTCAGATTTGGGTTGTGTTCCCTGTGGGGTTGAGTTGGTAGACCAGGAATACTTGTTCTTGTAGATAAGGGAGTTGGTGTTGAGACGCAGAATTCTTTTCTGCAGTGATCAGCTGATGATTGTTAACCGTTATGTGCGGCTTCTTCTGAATTGTGTGGGTATGGTTGTACTGATAGACTTTTGTGAGTCCAGCTTTATCTTATGTTTAGGGTTTTGAACTGTTCAGAGTTCTTGGAGTCGTGGAGTGATCATCGACTGTGGTAAGTGTGGTGTTTTGGCATAACCATTTGTTTGGATGGTGATCCCGAGAGTATGGTAAGGTATGAGTCAGGAAGAATTCGATGTTTGAGAAGCCTTGGTTCGTATGGCCTATTCAAACCGACGTGATTGTTTGGTTGGGGACAGAAGAGCCGTGATGAGTTCTGCATAAGAAGAAATTGCTAAGTGTAAGAGGCAAGTTTTGGTTGATTACTTGACGGACAAGTCTTGGGTTCGAATATTCTATTATTGTGGACTCAAGGAAGTGATGTATGTGTTATGAGTTGAGGTTGATCTATAATCTTGGTAACAATGATCTGATGGCGAGACGTTGAGATGTGTAGGGACTTCTTGTTGCACGGGAAACATGATTGGGATGGTGTTGGTTGTTGGATACCTATGAGATGTTCCGTATGCATGACGCGTCTGGTCAAGTGACTCGTTTGGGTCAGGTGACCTTGTGACTGTGATGCTGGATTGGTTTTCAGTTGTGTAGAACCTTGTTTGGGACAATGGTGTATCATCTGGTGTTTCTTCAGGTGAGACGAAGGTTGAGATGCAATGCGTTCCTTGGTATTCCAGGTGAGTTAAGTGAGCTTCTCTCTGGAGTTGGATGTTTACGTTATTACTCGTGGATGGACGTCATGTCAGCTTCGTGATGGCATTGTTAGCATTAGTAGAGTAGCAATGTGGTATCAAAGTAGGTGATCCTCAGGTGATCGTCAGAACTTGAGTCCAATTTGTGCGTGGAGTACGTGACTTCGTGTGACCGATGTCAGGTTTTGTCGTTATGTGTTTGGACTCGTGGAGATAGTCCTTGGTGTGCAATGTGAGGTGTGATTGAGCCGATATATGGCAGTAAGAATGAGGGCGATAGTCTCTATGTCTGGGAGTAGAGAGTGTTTGGAATCAAGTACTATGGTAGATTGGTCTCATGTGATGCATTTGTCGCCGGAGTGGTTTGTGTTCGGCGAGAGTTAGGTTTTGAGGTTTGGCAGAATAAGTTGGATCTTGATCCGACGTTTTATGGATGTTTCATGGATGACAGTAGTGTCAGTGGAACTTGCCCGTGCGAGTAGCCAGTATGGAAGTTGATTCTTAAAGTCGTGTTTACCTTGTGTGACAACAGTTTTTGGGGTTTCAGTTGCTCGGACATTTTTGTGGTTATACAGTGTTGCTGGGTTTGCATCAGAGATTATTGATGGTTGATGAGCTGATGTTTGGCTTGAGTTTCAGTGTTGAATTTCGGGGACGAAATTCCTTTAAGAGGAGGAGTGTTGTGAGACCCTGACCTGTTTTAATTTTTGCGACGTTTCGACGTGTTGTTTATTATGTTTACAATAGCATGTTTATGTGCATTTTATGCATGTTCGAGCTTAGAAATGCACGTTGGGTTGGTTACCGGGACCGTTGGGAGTTGTGGGGTGAGGTAAAAAAAATGATATTTTCGTTGGTTGGTGCAACGGTTTACAAAAATGGGTTTTCAAATGGTTTATACTTCATTTAAACTATTATGCTTCGAGGGGAATTTAAGAACGACTCACACACCTTTTTAAAGATTTTCTTCGCTCAAAATGTATATTTTGTTTTAAAAAGGCTTGGCTTCTGGGGTTGTAACCGTAGTCTCCTAGGCTACTCTTTTAAATCAAATAAAACTCTCTGTAGTATTTTTTTTACAAAGGTTTTAACCTTGTTTTGGCTTGATGCTTTTCATCCCTTTTTGTTTGGGCTATTTTGGTGGTTGTTCGTGGGCTTTTTGCGTAACTCGGAGTTTGAGGCGTGACAAAAATCCTTCACGAACCGTCGGTAGTAGCCTGTCAAACCCAAAAAGCTACATATCTCGAATACATTCTTCGGTCGTTCCCAGTCCATCTCAGCATCCGTCTTCGAAGAATCCACCGATACATCATCTTTCGACACCACGTGTCCAAGAAATCTCACCTCTGACATCCAAAACTCACACTTCTCGAACTTTGCATACAAGTGATGCTCTCTCAAAAGCTATAGTACTATACGCATATGCTCCTCATGCATCTCCCTTATGGGTGAATATATAAGAATATCATTCACGAACACCACCACAAAACTATCCAAATATGGATGTAAGATACTGTTCATCAAACCTATAAACGTCGCAGGAGCATTCGTCAAACCGAACGGCATTACCAGAAACTCATAATGACCATAACAAGTCCGAAAGGCAGTCTTCGCTATGTCCTCGTCCCTAATCCTCAGCTGATGGTATCCTGATCTCAAGTCAATCTTCGAAAAGCAACTCGACCCCTTCAACTGATTAAACAAGTCATCAATTCTCGGCATCGGATACTTATTCTTCACCATCACTTGATTTAGCTTTCGGTAGTCGATACATAACTTTAAGGACCCATCCTTCTTCTTAGTAAAAAGAGCTGGAGCTCCCCACGGCGAAGTACTTGGACGGATGAACCCCTTGTCAAGCAACTCCTGAAACTGTACCTTTAGTTCTCGCAACTCAGCCGGTGCAAAGCGATAAGATGGCATAGAAATGGGTGCAGCTCTTGGAATCAGATCAATAGAAAAATCCACCTCATGACTCAGCGGCAACTCGAACAGATCATCGAAAAAAACATCTTGGTAATCACATACCACTAGGGAAAATTCTCTTCGAACCCTAACCGTCTCATCCAACATGAGAGCTGAAAAGAGTAAACCCATATTCCCCCGATTTCGAGCAACATCGGGCATAGACACCAAACCCTCATCCCGGTCACCCACAAAACAAAAGTAATCACCTGTCGGCGTACAAATCGATACCCTTCGTCGATCACAATCTATAAAGGCACGGTAGGTGATCAGCCTGTACATCTCTAGGATGACATCAAATGTGGCCATATCTAGAATAATAAAGTCAAACTCTAAACAACGACCGGCAACCCCCAACTCGCAGGATCTACAAACACGACTCAACATCACACTCCCACAGACCGGGGTCTCTATGCTCAACGCACTACCCAAAAAATTTGTCTCCAACCCCAATGCAAATGCAAAAGCAGAGGAAATAAGTAAATGCAATGCTCCCTTATCGATAAAAACACTGGCCCATGATCTATATACTAAGAGAGTACCTCTGAGCATGAATGTGGTAGTTATAGCATCAGGCACGACTGGTGCTCTAGAAGAACTAGGGTCAGCAAGGACATATGCTCTGACCTACGGTACTCTGACATGCCCACTGTGGCCCTAAACTGTTGACTGTCTGCCAGACTGTACTGAGGCACCCCCTTCTGCAAACCTAGACATCTAAGCCCTAGGTTGCTGATAAAATTGTCGTCCCTAGGCAGATGGAACAACTGGTGCTCCTGCTATACTCTGAACACTCCCTCCTCTGGGACAGTTTCTACGGATGTACCTAGTTGACTGCACTAAAAACATACTGGTGGCCCTCTCCCCTAAGACTGAGCAGGCACTGAACTCTAAACCTGACCCCCCAGTGGGCACTCAGGTGATCGATGCCCTGGCTGTCTGCATCGATAACAAATGATCTCTCTCTGCTCCAGCCTTTTTGTCGAGGCCACTGAAGGTGAAGGTGTAGAAAACTACGGCTAATATGACCCTGTCGGATAAGAACTCGGACCAGACAGCCTGTGGGGCTTTCTCCTGTGCCCCTAAGACTATGCACATTCCCCATCCTGCTGACTCCTACTCTCTCTGTCTCTGTGTGTCTCGTTCAGGGCATCTTTTACTTTCTTGGCTATCTTCACTAACCCCGTAAATACCTGCATCCTGAATGCCACCACTCTATCTTGGATAACGGGCCTTAACCCCCTTTTGAGCCTCTTTGTATGAAATTCATCAGTAGGCAAAATTTCTTGTTTAAACCGGGACAAGCTAATAAACTCAGCTTCATACTGGACTACTGACATCGTCCCTTGAGTAAGGAAAAGAAAGTCCTCCCTGTAACGATCTCTCAAGGTCGCAAGAAAGTACTTCTCCAGAAATACCTTCATGAAAGCTTCCCAAGTGCCTCCCACAGTGATCCTGGCAAACTTCCACCACTCGTGGGCACTTCCCCTCAACTGAAATGTCGTAAACGAGACTCTCAGATCATCCTCCATAATCTTAAGCGTATCCAGAATCCTGGTAACCAGTTCCAGCCATTTTGTGGTTACTGTGGGGTTGGGATCCTCAGAAAAGGTAGGAGGGTCTAGACGTCAGAACTCACGCATTACGACCGTCACCCACGACTCAGGTACAGTCTCCCTTCCCCTAACCACCTCGACCAGCTACCGAATGGAGGCTACCATCTCGCGCAACAGATCTACCTCATTAACTGGACCTTGTGGAGCATTAACATCCCTAATATCTAGGACTGGAACATCCCTTCGACCAAAATCACGACCTCGACCACAGCCTCGTTCTTCCCGCGTGGACATAACTCAATACGAAAGCAACATAACAAGATAAGCGTTCATATAACATTTTTTTGGATAATTAATTGTAACATAAAACGAAAAATAAAAATACAAGTTTACAAAGGGCATACCCCAAGTAATTATATCAACTAACATGAAGGAGGAGACCTTCTAGCAACCAGACTACCTAAGATAACCAAAAGGACCTACCAATATCAACCACAAAACATACCCAACCCCCGCTCGACAGCGGGGGGGACTTCCTAAGAAAGCAAAAAACCATGCACATCCTGCATGGATAAGAAATGCCCTAACATACAAATAAGGACAGAACCAATAAACAAGCCAGAAAACCAAAAAACTCCTAATCCCTACTGAAGATTAGCTCCCACAAAGGGTAATAGGCTCCAAAATTCAGACAGGAACAAAAGAAAATAAGAGATCCAACAAGTAGAACTGGTCATCTAAACCCAATAAGCACTGCAAACCTGCGGAAGCTTGGCTCCTCGAAAGGCTCCAACCCTCGGACACCAAAGAAACTGACAAGGGAGGAGAGCAAGTCCCAAAACCCAATAAAGGTAAACTCAGTCTCTCAGATATAGTCACACTCCCCAACTCAAGGGAGGAAAAGATAGAGTCACGATCACCCTTGTGGAAGTGATGAAAGAAGTCCATACCAAAGGCAGTTTCTTAAGTCAATAGTCATGAGATAACACCATCAATGGTCACCTCAAGACTCCTCAGAAATCTTGCCAAAGAAGCATAATATGGCTAAGAAGATCTCAACACCCCAGCAGCTCAGGAAGCTAAAGAAAGCTGTTCTCAAAACCACGGCGCTAAGGAACAAGAGATGGAACAGCCCCAAGAGAAACCTCGGCTTGGAGACAGAAGGCCAGCACCCAAGCAGCTCCATCTTCGCACCCTAACCTACGTAGCCTAAACAGAGGAGGAATCGAGCTCCTCCCAACCATATAAAGGCTTAGATAATAGGAACAATGGAGGACCACTGAGAACTAATTCAGTCAAATAGTGGCCTAGCTCACACCAAAGCCCACTACATGACAAACATGGAGTCTTGCTCCAAAGACCAAACACCTCTGAGGGTTTAAAAGACTATTCTGCCACAGAAGTCCCATAAACCAAACTTGTATCCAATATGCAACCCATTTACAATTCCGTAATTAAAAATAAATTATTCTCAATTAACCGGAATAAGCACAAACAATCAATCCAATCAACCTTAGTGAAGTGGAGCAAAGAAAAAATCTAACCAAGAGCCCCGCGAGACCCACACGACTTCTTAACTGATTGCTCCCAACTATTTTCACAATCAACCAGTTTCGGGACCCACGTAGAGTTAACAATCCAAGTACTGCCAAGCAATGGCATGGGTCCCACAGGCTTCCATAATACACAACAGCAAACAAAAGATGACCCCACCAATCTCTATTGCACAAAACACCAAACTCCACCATTCAACGCGACCCACACATAGTAAGAAAACCGCCCACAACTTTAAGCTGAGGCATGAACTGTTACCAGCTTTGAGCTGCGTTCCAGGTGGGTACATGGGCCACGATTTTGCCCAAACCAGAGGTTAAAAACTCTGACGCGTCCCATCTTGGGAACCTACAGAAACCCACTGACACACACTCCCCATCCGCCCAAACCACCCGAAGAACCCACTCGCAGCATCAGGCGTGGGTCTCACTTTCTTCGTCAACCTCAGGATACGTCTGAAATAGATCTAGGTGTTCAAATCTCAGCTCTAAGACCAAACCGTGCTGGTTCATCCATGGCGGAAACTACACTCCCAGAACCAGGCTTGTGTCTTCATCGGCGTTGGTTACCTTGATCTCAACAAATGGAACCTATCTATCAGCGTTTTACGCCGCCGGTATAGCCTTGAAGAATCTTCATGAAAAGCATAACAATAATGGACGGCAACCTAGACTTGAGAAACCATCAAAGCTTGGATCCGAGCAACAATAATCACTGCCTCCACGTAGATCTACTGTATGATGCTAACATATATGAGCTTCAAACATACCCAACACCAAATCCACCAAGAAAGAGCATTGGGAGCATGAATAAATTAGATCTTACATGCAAAAAATAATTTGGATCTTCGTTGACCCCCTAGGTTCTTTCCTATGAAGCAAACCAGAGGATATACCATTCTTAAGCAAAATCCAACACAACAGCAAAAACCATACTAATATCCATATACAAAAACACCAAAACTAACAACTGATCTTCGTAGTCAAAAAGAGCCGGGCACAAACCATATGGACCTTCATGGTTAAAAACCAGAACTATGCATTCCCAAAACATAGATACTTACCAACAAATAGGCTATGATGAAAACAGCCATCCGAAAGGCAGATCCAAACTGTGGCCCAAAGAGAGCCTACTTGGTATAACCAGCTTCAAACTCTGTTGTGCCCTATCTTGCCAACAAAAGTGGCTGGAGATATACCGCCCTTCAAAACACATAACACCACAAGTAATCACCATCGCCGTAGTCCATAGAACTGTGAAAGTTGCAGACACAGCTACCCGAACCACCATTGGAGACCTTGGGGAGAGCTTTCTCCATAGAGAGAAGCTCTTCATATAACATGTTATTGCTAACATAGAAGACATAATCATGCTAACACATAGCCATTCAAGATTATGTAAACACATCTCACATACCGAGGAGAGCCGATAAGATAGACGCGTCAATTTAGGTAACCTACTTAGATTCATTGCTAGAAAATACATCGGCCAAATGCATTTCTAAGTTGACTTCCAAATTTGTTAATCCAAACGCCCGAAGGCAAAACTAATCAATCTTACGGTCCAACCTCTATACTCACGTATATACAAACTATCATGTTCAACAAGCTATCATGCTCATGTTATAAAAATACTTAAATACATACAATCAAGCACACGCACATCCTCACAAGGTGATGCACCCTTTCTCATGGATCATAGGTATTCGAACCCAGAGCTTGATACCAAGTTATCACGCCCAATACTCCAAGGTCACGTGAAAGCCCACTAAAAAAGAACATTTATGAAAATAAGATTTTTAGTTGGAAAATCATCAACCCAAACATACAATATTTGGATAAAAGAGTACCCAAGGCTCATCTCTCACAAACAGTAAACATTCAATTCCATACATGCATAAAATATATCGCCTCAAGGCGTATAAAACTCGCTTTCAGAAATAGGTATCGCATGTAAGGATACATGTCTCAAAACAAAAAGAAAACTAATACAAGACTTCCACCACCACAGGCACCTCTATGTCAACTCCTCATGATCACCTACATCTAAAAAAAGGTTTGCACAAAATCCCACACCACGAGCCGAAGCTCAATAGAAATATAGCATAAAGCCGTAAAGCAGGATAAGCAATCATATAGTATAAGCTGACTCAACCACAAGAGTCTAAAAAGGGTTTTTGTGAGATCCTAACCCGTTTTTTTGGCATTTTTTGACTCATGTTTGTCATTTTCGTTTCAGCATGTTTATGTGTGTTTTTATGCCTGTTCGAGTTTAGATATACATGTGGGGTTGGTTCCCGGGGCCGTTGGGAGTTTTGGTGCGAATTGCAATATATATATATATTCGTGGCCTATAAATATCTAGTCTTAGATATTTTGTGGAGATATTTTGAAAACTTGGTGGCTAAGTTTTTTTTTTTCAAACCAAAACTCTGCCTTCTCTCTAGATTCTCGAGGGGGCGGGGCTCAGTTTTTGACAATCAAAAAACAGATCCTTAGTCTCCTCGTGGTGGGCTACGTGTTCATCCGGACGAAATTCTATTCTAACGAAGTTCATTTTTTCACGTGGTTCGAGGCATCGAGTTTTATATTTATCGAGGTAGAATCCTAGACTCTATGTCTTATAAGGGTGCTACGTTAAATTAAATGGGTTTTTACCGTTTAAAAATGCATGAAAAATCAATTTATAAATTGGGTTTTGGTTTAAAATCATTTTTTGGTGTTTTTAGTTGGATGGAATTGGGTTTCGAGTGTTTCTCTCGAGGTTTTATGATAGTTTTGAGCTTGTGTATGTCTGTGGGTAGTAGAAGGGGTGTTTAGATGATTAAACATAGAGTTTAAATGTGAATTTGTTGCTTTTATGTCGACACATTTTCTGTTTGTGTCGACACATTTTCTGTTTATGTCGACACTTCTGCTGTTGGTGTCAACACCTTTTCCTTCTATTTGGGTTGTCTATGCTGCTGTTGTTTTGTGTCGACACCTTTTCTGTTTGTGTTGACACTTTCGCTATTGGTGTCGACCCTTTTTCTTTCTGCTTGTGTTGACTACACTGATGTTATTTTGTGTCAACACATTTGCTGTTTGTGTCAACACTTTTATTGTTTGTGTCGGCATCTTTTCTGTTTGTGTCGACACGTTCGCTGTTTGTGTTGACCCCTTTTCTTTTGGTCGTGTTGGGGCCTTAGGGGTCTGTGTTGGCCATGTTGGGCGTGTGTGGGTTCGTGTTTTCCGTGTTGGGTGTGTGGGGGTTTCTTTGGGTGGTATGGTGGCCTTTCAGTCCATCGGGTTATAGGGCCCAATCGACTGCTCTCCTCTAGTGGTTTTTCAGTTGATTGGATTATGGGGTCCTATTGACTGAAGTCACGGAGAAGGGAGTTGGTCATTTCATATGGGGTGTTAGTGCACGGTTGTGTGCGTGGTGGTTCGTGCTCCGTTGGGTGCGGGACGTGTGGGTCTGTTGTCCTTTTTAGAGATGGGGTTTGGTGAGAATCATTTTGTGGGAGGTTTGGTATTGGCCTTTGGTTAGGTCGTGCTCGGTAAGTTGTTAGTTGTGTCGGGTGTGTGGCATGTGATGTCGCGACGGGTTGTGTGACGTCGTTATGTGGGACGTGGTGGTTATACGTGCTTTTGTGTTTATAAACTCTAGTTTAATCTTGCAAATTATGGACGGATATGTCACGCCCCAAACTCCGAGTCATGTAAAACACCCACAAACAACCAAATATAACACCCAACCTGAGAATACACTCTCAAATAAAACATACATGCATTGTATATAACCACCAAAATGCTTACATTACACGGTTCTAATACCGAAAAAATATGTAATAACATACATGAAACAGAAAGAACAAAAAGGAAGACTACAGCTCTTCCGCCTCTCCAACCAACCCCGAATTAACCTGCGTGACCGGTACCTAAAAAATATTTCAAATCCCACACCGTGAGCCAAAGCTCAGCAAATACTAGACAACACATGCAATATAAGCTAAACAAGCTAGAAAAAATGAGGTGCAGTTTTAGACTCCCTTTCAAGCCTTTAAAATAATTTTTACCCGTAAACAGGAAAGCGATGAAACAAACCATTGTTGACTTACTCACATGAGCCTTAAAAACAGTTTGAAAATTTTTTTTAGATCGCGATTCAAACAAGTCTTAAAAACAATTTAAAATTGGTTTTATCCGTCCCACAATACAGTTCATACAATCCATATACCCTCTCAGACCGAGAGACCTCAACTCCAACAGAACGCAGTACAGATGCGTATAATCGGCGCTCACAAGCCGCAACCACAGTCCTAACACTAAGATAAAGATTCGTACACGAACACACATTTTCGGGATAAAATCGTATACTACAGGGTAAATCCATAGATCACAGGGTAAAATCATAAATTTTATCGTAAGCCACAAGATGAAATCGCCGACCACCGGATTATACCACCGGATAAAACCGCATACCACTGGATAAGACTGCATATTACAGGACAAAACTGAACACTGTAGGATAACACTGAACATTACGGGATAACACCAAATCAACATATGCATACTAAACCAAGGTTTAAACACATAAAATCACGTACTATCACTACGTTTCACAAATCACGTCACATGCTATATACGCGACTCACACCACCATTGCAACCCATGCAACATGCACCACATACATTCGTTTCGCATATTCCACATTACCATGCCTATAAATTTTTTGAGTTTTAAAGCATAAAACCATGTTATACGTAACGACATCAAAGTCATGTAATTCACCTACATAATTCGTACATAAATAAACTAAAGTTTATAAATGCACAAAAGCACGTATAACCACAAATTTCCACATAACGACGCCACATAACCGCCACAACATCACATACCACACACACCCATCATCCGCTCACCCAAACAACCCGTCCACTCACGGGAATAACCAACGATGCACCGACTACCATAGACACCACCGTACCTCAACACCCGTATGACGTGTTCAACACCCTCTCCGTGACTTCAATTGACAGCACCCCATAATCTAGTTAACTGAAAAACCACCAGAGGAGAGCAGTCGATTGAGCCCCATAACCTAATTGACTAAAAGGCCACCACGCAACCAACAAAACACAAACAAACTCCCAAGGAACAAGAAATTTCATAAAAAGTTCCCCCAAGGATGAAAAATAACCTTTTCCCAAACATTCGGCCAAAAATGGGTGAAAACGATTAATAAATTCTGGCATACCCTAACTATTTTGATCATAACTTTTTTTACAAAAAGATTTTTAATGTGAGAGAGGTGTTATTGGAAAGAAGACTTTCAGGACTTCAATTTAAACACAACAACGACTCAATTCTAAGTCCAGGTGAGGGAGATACATAGATTTTAAAAATAACTTTTTAACCAGTGAAAATAGACCGCGGGCTAGACTGCTCGAGTGGTCTGTCCAGCGGTCAGGCAACCCGAGAACACCCCAAGACCGCCCTCTTTACCGCTTGAGTGGTCCCTCATGCAGTCTGGCACTAGAAACTGACATGTTTGGCAAATTTTGAAGCTTTCAACCATCTAACAACCCTCCAAACTCAAAATTGAAGCAACCAAACTTTCTTTCAACCTCCTCGGACATACACAAGCCCAAGACTACCACCAAAACCTCGAAAGAAACCCTTAAGCCCTGATTCCATCCAACCAAAAATGACCAAAAGCAGTTTTAAACCTAAAACCCAATTTATTCAAAACATAAATCACTTTTTTATACATTTTTAACTGGTAAAAATGCACACGATTACACATAACACCCTTATATGACACGAGAGTCTAAGATCCTACCTTGGTGAGTAAAAAACTCGACGCCTCGAACCACGTGCAAAATTGAGTTTCGTCGAAATAAAATTCTACCTGGATGGATGCGTAGACCACGACGCCAATAACAAGGATCTGCTGTTGAATCGTTGAAAACCAAGCCTCAAGCCCCCGAGAAGTTAGAGAGAAGATAGAGAAGAAACTAAGAAAACTTAGCGGAGAAGTTTGGAAAATATCTTTTGAAAATATCTAACTCCAGATATTTATAGGCCTCTATTTTTTTTTTCTTGAAATTTTTGAAATTCGCACTACAACGTCCCACGGCCCTGGGAACCAACCCCGCATGCATATCGAACCCCAATCATGCATCAAATGCAGACAAATATACAAAAATCAAAAATAGAAAATATGCGTTGAAAAATGCCGAAAAAGAAAACAGGTTAGGGTCTCACAACTCTACCCCCTTAAAGGAATTTTGCCCCCGAAATTTGCCACAAGGTCAAAAGAAACAATCCCGTCAATCACAATCGACACAGGTACACGAGATGGTCAGTCAAATCGTTCCTAGGATATAGTCAATAAGGTCAGGCATCCTAAACAATGGCCAACTATCTCAAAAATATGGGATCTACAACTCTCCCTAAGCTCACATCCTCACCAACCACTGCCTCAACATAGCACTTCATCCACGGAATCCATCACCAACTCCCAAACTGATGCAACAAGGAAATGCAATGCTCTACTAGCTCAAAATCTGTATGCTCAGAAAGTACCTCTGCTCGCTGAAGGCATATCTACATCATCCGGCACAACCGGTGCCCTAGAAGAACTAGGAGCTATAAGTGCATACGCTCAGGGCAATGTTGCTCTGGCCTGTCCACCATAACTCGGCGCTGCGGCTGCCGCACTGACTGAACTAAAGTTCCCCTATCTGTTTCTTGGGAAATCTGAACGGCATGATGCTGCTATTGACTCTGCACAAACGAACCCTCTGGTGTGCCCACTGTACTCGGTGCACCCTCTCTTTAGGGACAAGTCTAGCGAATATGTCCCGTTTGACCACATCTATAACAAATCAACAACTCCATCCCCTGCGACTGATCCGGTATGGAACTCTCAGTCTGCCTCAACTGTGGGTCTCGGTACTGCCTTGGCAATGGGTAATCTAGCACACGATGCCCCAACTGTCCACATCAATAAGATCTGGCCTCTCTCTGCTCTAGCCTCCCCGACGAAGCCACTGATGGTGCTGGTATGGAGAACTACTGTGGTCCAGATGGATGAAAGCTAAGACCAGAGGACCTCTATCTCTTGCTGGAATGCCCACCTGTCTGCGCCTCTGTCCCACCCTGAGGTGTCTTGGCCTCCCTAAAAGCTCGAATCTCAATCATAGTGTTCTCAACCCTCGCTGCTGCCTCTACCAGCTTTGTGAATACCTGAAGTCCCATTGCGACCACACATTCCCTGATCGCCGGCCTCAAGCCCCGCTCAAACCTCATAGATCGTAGCTCGTTTATGCTCACCAACTCCGATGCAAACCGGGACAAGCTCATAAACCTGGCCTCATATTGCATAGCATCCATCGCCCCCCTGGGTGAGAGTGTAGAACTCCTCCCTATACAAGTCCATCTTTGAAGCCGGGAAGTACTTCTCTAGAAACACTCCTGTAAAGACTGCCCATGTGACACTCACAATGGTTCTGGCATATTTTCACCACGCGTGAGCAACACCCCTGAGCTGGAAGGTAGCAAAAGAAACCCACAACTCGTCCTCCTCAATCTGCAATGTGTTAAGGATCTGAGTCACCAACTCCAACCACTCTGTCACAACAATAGGATCAGGATCTCCAGCAAAGGTAGGTGGATCCATGCGCTTGAACTCCCGCATCGCCACTGTACCCCTCGCCTCAAGCACTCTCTCTCTCTAACGGTCTCACCTCTAGCTGCATCAACCAACTGACCGATGGAACCCACCAGCGCACGCAACAACTCTACCGCATCAACAAGTCCTTGGGGAGCATTTGCATCCCCAACATCAAGGATAGGAACATCCCCTTGGCCAACACCACGACCACGGCCTTGAACACGGCCTTGTCCTCTCCTCGCAGACATCGCGTCTATATGAAAGCAATGCAAAACATAAGGTGCAACATAAAAACACGAACCATATAAGCATGCTAACAAGTAAGCACGTAGGTTCATGCTAAACAGACTCCACATATCGAGGAGAACCGATAAGAATGACGCGTCAATGTGGACAACCTACTTAGATTCCCTGCTAAAAATCACGTCAGCTAAACGCGTTTCTAACTCGACTCCCAAGTTTATTAATCCAAATGCTCAAAGGTAAGACTAATGAATCCCAAGGTTCAATCCCCATGCTCACATATACACATCATCCACATAGCTAACATGCTGACACGTTCATGTTATCAAAGCGTCTAAACATATGCAATCAAGCACACGCAACCAATCTCAGACGAGATACACCCTCTTTCCACGGCTCTTAAGTATTCAAACCCAGAGCTCTGATACTAATCTGTCACGCCCCAAACTCCGAGTCATGTAAAACACCCACAAACAACCAAATATAACACCCAACCCGAGAATACACTCTCAAATAAAATATACATGCATTGTATATAGCCGCCAAAAGGCTTACATTACATAATTCCAACACCGGGAAAACATGTAATAACATACATGAAACAGAAAGAACAAAAAGGAAGACTACAGTTATTCGGCCTCTCTAACCAACCCCGGATCAACCTGCGTGATCGGTACCTGAAAAATATTTCAAATCCCACACTGTGAGCCAAAGTTCAGCAGATACTAGACAACACATGCAATATAAGCTAAATATGCTAGAAAAAATGAGGTGCGGTTTTAGACTCTCTTTCAAGCCTTTAAAATAATTTTCACATGCAAACGGGAAAGCGATAATACAAACCATTGTTGACTCACTCACAGGAGCCTTGAAAATAGTTTTTAGATCGCGATTGACACAAGTCTTAAAAATAATTTGAAATTGGTTTTATCCGTCCCACAATACAGTTCATGCAATCCATGTACCCTCTCAGACCGACAGACCTCAACTCCAATAGAACGCAATACAGATGCGTATAATTGGCGCTCACAAGCCACAACCACAGTCCTAACACTGAGATAAAGATCCGTACACAAACACACATTCCCAGGATAAAACTGTATACTACGGGGTAAAATCATAAATCACGAGATACAACCGCAAATCACGGGGTAAAATCGTAAATTTTATCGTAAGCCACGGGATGAAACCACCGACCACAGGATTATACAAAGGGATAAAACTGCATACCAAGGGATAAGACCACATATTACAGGATAAAACTGAACACTACAAGATACTACTGAACATTACGAGATAACACCAAATCAACATATGCATACTAAACCAAGGTTTAAACACATAAAACCACGTACTATCACTACGTTTCACAAATCATGTCACATACTATACACGCGACTCACACCACCCTTGTAACCCACGCAACATGCACCACATGCATTCGTTCCTCATATTCCACAATACCATTCCCATAAAACTTCTGAGTTTTAAAGCATAAAACCACGTTATACGTAACGACATCAAAATCATGTAATTTACCTACATAATCTGTACATAAATAAACTAAAGTTTATAAATGCACAAAAGCACGTATAACCACAAATTTTCACATAACAACGCCACATAACCGTCATGACATCACATACCACACACACCCGTCATCCGCTCACCCGAACGACCCATTCACTCACCGGGACAACCAGCGATGCACCGACTACCATACACACTACCGTGCCTCAACACCCACATGACGTGATGAACACCCTCTTTGTGACTTTAATTGACACGACCCCATAATTCAGTTAATTAAAAAACCACTAGAGGAGAGAAGTTGAATGAGCCCGATAACCCGATCGACTGAAAGGCCACTACACGACCAACAAAAATCAAAAAAACTCCCAAGGAACAAGAAATTTGATAAAAAGTTCCACCAAGAATGAAAAATAACCTTTTCCCAAACATTCGGGCAAAACGGGTGAAAAATGATTAAGAAATTTTGACATAACCTCACTATTTTTATCATAACTTTTTCTACAAAAAGAGTTTTAATGTGAGGGAGGTGTCATTGAAAAGAAGACTTTCGGGACTTCAATATGAACACAAAACGACCCAATTTTGAGTCCGAATGAGGGAGATACATAGATTTTAAAAACAACTTTTTAACCAGTGAAAACATACTGCGGGCTAGACTGCTCGAGCGGTCTGTCCAGCGGTTAGGCAACCCGAGAACACCCCAAGACCGCCCTCTAGACCGCTTGAGCGGTCCCTCAAGTGGTCTGGCGCCAGAAACTAACCTGTTTGGCAAATTTTGAAGCTTCCAACCATCCAACAAACCATCTAACAACCCTACAAACTCAAAATTGAAGCAACCAAACTTTCTTTCAACCTCCTCGGACATACACAAGCCCAAGACTACCACCAAAACCTCGAAAGAAACCCTTAAGCCCCTATTCCATCCAACCAAAAATGACCAAAAATGGTTTTAAATCCAAAACCCAATTTATTCAAAACATAAACCACTTTTTCATGCATTTTTAACCGGTAAAAACACACACGATTACACATAATACCCTTATATGACATGAGAGTCTAGAATCCTATCTCGGTGAGTTAAAAACTCACTGTCTCGAACCACGTGAAAAATTGAGCTTCGCTAGAATAAAATTCTGTCCAGATGGATGCGTAGACCACGACGCCGTTAACAAGGATCTATTATTGGATTGTTGAAAATCGAGCTCCGGGCCCCCGAGAAATTTGAGAGAAGGCAGAGAAGAAAAAAAAATTTAGCGGAGAAATTTTGTAAATATCTTTTGAAAATATTTAACTCTAGATATTTATAGGCCTCTAAATATTTTTTTTAAATTTTTAAAATTCGTACCGCAACGTCCCACAGTCCTGAGAATCAACCCCGCATGCATATCTAACCCCGATCATGCATCAAAAGCATACAAACATGCAAAAATCAAAAACAGGAAACACACGTCAAAAAATGCCAAAAAAAATATGGGTCAAGGTCTCACAGGATATGTAGCCTTATGTGGTTTAGATGCACTTAAAACTCTGATTTTATACATGCATGTGTTGCACTGGTTGAAACTTTAATTATAAGGTTGCATATGTTGGGGCGTATATTGGTCCCTCGGTGAAAGTACACAAAGATGCATATGTTGGGGTGTATATTGGTCTCTTGGTGAAAGTCCGTAAAGATGCATTAGTTAGGGCGTATATTGGTTTTACGGTGAAAGTCCATGAAGATATGTATTGAGGGTGTATATTGGTCCTATGGTTTTACCCTGTGAAAATATACGTTAACTCTGGTTAACGGTGCATTAGTTAGGGCTGCAGTCCCTCGATAAAAGTTTGAGAATGTGCATTAGTTGGGGTTGAGGTCCCTCGGTGAAAGTCTAAGAAGGTACATGAATTGCATGTGATGCATTATAGCATAGATAGAACCATTTGCAAACTGTATTTAAGACTCGTGTGAGTCGTGGTATAAAACTAATTTCAAACTGTTTTCGTGGCTCCTGTGAGTCAAAAATGGGTCTTATCATGGCATCTCAGTGAATGTGATAGAACTGTTGTTGGGGCTCGAGAGAGAGTCGGTGTATACATAGCTGTGTTGCATGTGGGGCTCGTGGGAATCTTAGCTCGTAGAAGTCTATCTTTGCTGGTGAAATATTGTACAATATCTATATATCAACTTATTTTCTAGGCTCTAATTAGTCATGATACAAAATTGTTTACAAAACTATTTTCCTTGAGGCACTTGGGAGTCATCGTATAAAATCGTTTTTGAAATATTTTTTCCTCTAAGACTCGTATGAATTCATATATAAAACTATTTTTATGGCTCATGTGAGTCGAAAATTGCACATTATTTTTCTAGCATGTTTAGCTTATATTTCATGTTTGTCTAATTTCTGCTGAGCTTTGGTTCACGGTGTGGAATTTAAATTATTTTTCAGGTACCGATCATACAGATTGATTCCAGGTTACCAGAGAGGCGAAAGGTTGATAGTCTTCTTTTTTGTTCTTTCTAAACCATGTATGATTATAATATGTTTTTCAGTGTTGGAATCGTATTATGTAAGCCTTTTGGGCGGATATATTAAATGCGTGTATGTTTTGACCAGTGAGTAAATATCGGGTTGATTGTTTGTGAGTGTTTCACATGGCCCGAAATTTGGGGCGTGACAGGTTTTCATCCTTAAAACCATGAATTGCAAACTGTGCAAATAACATGCCACAGTTAAGGAAAAATGGTAACAAAACATCATTTTCTACACGGGTTACACAGTTGAGAAAAATATAATGAAATGATTTCTATGTACCGACTCTATCACGCACAGGGACAAATGTAGCAACTATAAACTCCTGCCTATTACCCTAGTCTTGAACCACTTAAGGCCTGCCAGATAATAGAAAGTTCTATACAGAGTTACAACAACGCAGCCACACACGGGGACAACCGGCTCTTTACGAGCTAAAATTGAAGGAAGAAGCACCCACCATGCCCTTTACGGATTACAACCGAGGGAAGAAGCACCCAAACCAAACACTGCCACGGCACATCTACGAATCATTTTTAAAAAATAGTACGTAGCTCAACTACGAAAAACTTGTAAAACAGTTATACATCAACATATATAAAAAGATCCAATATCCATCAACCATGGAGATCAACTAGCATTTAAAACATGTTTTTATCGTTTCCAACAACACGTTTCAAAAGCTGAGACTCAACCCTAAGGGTTAGCTCCAAACCTCTAAAACACGTTTTTTTCTAAGATTTTCATAAATCCTTTGGTTTCAAAATCATCTTTTTGAAAACCATGGACACTCACGCATCCATATCACGTAAAAATTAAGAAAAAGCGCAAAATATGCTTTTTATCCGAACAATATGGTTTAAACATGAAAATACAACATTTAAAGCAATTTTAACCGGTGAAAAAGCATATAATTGCACGTAGGACCATTTAAAGACAACATAGTCTAGAATCCTAACTTGGTGAGTCAAAACTCGAAACCTCAAAAATCGAACCTCGTCGGAACGAGAATTCGTCCGGATGGAAGCGAAGTCAACAGTGTGGATAGCAAGGATCCACAAGCTGATCGTCAAAACTAGGCCCGAGCACAACAAAAATCTAAAGAGAAGGTGGAGAGTTTGGGAGAAAAAGGAGTTTTCAAAAAGAAAAATGGACTTGAATATATATAGGCCACAAAAAACAGGGGCATCCAGTCGACTGAAGTACTCAATTCAATCAACTTAAAGAGTTCTAGATCTCAAAAACACCTTAGCCGCCACAACTCAGTCGACTGGATGACCCGATCCAGTCGACTGAAGGACCCTACTGTCAACTCAGTCGACTGGATGGCCTAATCCAGTCGATTGGATGGCCCAATCCAGTTGACTGAAGGACCCTACTGTCAACTCAATCGACTGGATGGCCCAATCCAATCGATTGAAGGACCCTACTGTCAACCCAGTTGACTGGCGAAACCAGTCCAATCGACTGGACTGCTGGGTACACAACCTGTTTGAATAAAAATAAGGTTTTCAAACCCGAAGCCAACCAAACAAGCCTTAGCAAAATTCGAAAAAGCGTAAAATACATCTACACATACTGTTTTACGACAATAAAGCATAAACCAACAATCGAGGATATTCATATAACGAAAAGAACACATCAAACATATATATATTACGAAATAAAACGGAACCAGGTCTCACAAATATGTTATTACTCTTAGAAATTTCAGATTATATTCAAGTTTTTAAATTTTTTTTTTAGCAAAATGATTAATACGTCTAGAACAGTTTTTAGTTTTAGTTTTTGCAAGTCCTTTTTTTTGTAGTTTTAAAACTCTTTGAGCATGTGTTGCCACAATGTATATTATGTAAGGTGCATTATCAAATAATAGAAATGGTGCGATTACCTTTTTAAACAAATGAAAGAAATAATGGTGACGAATGGGTATAATGAAGACCAACGCAAATGCTTGGAAATGCTAAGCAAATATTTGGTTGTTATGTGAAGTTGTTTGAAAGTTAACCAATCTTCTGTCTTTCTCTATATATTGTGTTCCTCAAAAGTCTTGGCAACATTTCACCTGAAATGTTTGTGATCTTTGACAAATGCTATTGTCTGTATATGTTGCAGGACACAAAATGTTGAGATGTGCAAGACACAATGCAAGGAGTGAATAATTTTTGTGGGTATTGGTGTCACATCTAGAGGTGAGGTCTTTCATTACAAATGGCTCGCACAAATTAAATGTCTTTCATTCTGACCTAAGACTTATTAATGCCAACGAAAAGTTTGAATAATTGCCTCTTACTACTCTCAACTGTCGCTCTTGGTGATAATTTGTTTGGATTAAGAGATTTAAAAGAAAATAGTTTTGATACTTGGGGATTTAAGAAAGTTTCTACTTTCAACATTGTAAAAATCTTCACTTGGCCCAAAATTATGAGTGATGTGGGAGTAAAACTCCACTATAACAGTGAATTACAGACCAAATATTTTTTTTAAAAAAATCCACTATAACAGTGCATTACACACGAAATAACAGACCAAATTTATGTCGCTGGATTAGTCTAACTTTGTATATCTTAATTCTACTCTAACGGGAAGATTAAAATCTACCCACGATGCATGTTCTCTCATATTAGCTTGAAGGAATTAATTGTTGCCTTTTTGGTTGAAGTGTTGTTCTTTTTTAAAGTTTACCCATGGATTTATTGTTAAATATTTACTTAGAATTGAGATTGGACATGTATTCATATAGATTTTCTTCTAGGTTCATTTTGGTTCGACGATTGTATCTATATAGAAATATATTAGGTAGTGGTTGAAGATAGGGCACTCTTGTAGTCGGGTAAGTATGAGATTGAGACAAATGTAAAAGAGGAGGGGAAATATTTGGGTTATGGAGGTATTGTGGTGTTTGGGTCAATTTTGTAATCATTTCATGTTGCTTGGGGTGATTTGTGTTATGTGGAAGTAATAATGTTATAAGATTTCTTTGAATGTTGTGTTTTTCTATGGCAAGTAGTATCTATGTGAAGTTCCATAATAATGGGCTATCCTTATTTGTATGCGGATGGAAAGAAGTATTAAACTCCTCAACTGTGTTTGTGTAGATGTTTCTAGAATTTTTCATTTGGCATGTTGTGTTTAACTATTTTATTATTAGTATATAGTAAAAGATGGTCATAATTTGTATTTCACTTGATTTTAACATTTTTTAAACTAGGAATTTGTTGCTTTAGAGAGATTATTAAAATGCACGAATAATCTTTAAAAAAATAGTGGGAGTGCCTTTAGGCTTTGTGGGAAATCATTGTCTCAATGCGGCTTATTCAATATATATAATTAGAATATAGACATAATCAAAACCCTTTATTTGGAACGAATATTCTCATTTTTTTGAAATTAATTGTTGTCCAAAGTTGACCTTCAAGTCATAGTATGTTACGAAATGCCTTTACTATATGTCTATATCCAAATAACTTTTTTGGTCCGCCGAGACAAGACTAGCAAGGTAATGATTGCATGCGATCTTACTATTCATTTCGTTGTTTTGTTACGTGTTCCTTGATAATTTATATTTGATCCCACACTTTTGCAAAGTGGCTTTGGGGCCGTTTTTGTTGAAGCACCATGAGCTTCGTTGAATATGAGTTGAATGCATATGAGCTTTATTGAATTTTTTGCATATGAGCTTTGTTGAACTTTGAATTTGTCTAATAAATCAACAAAGCCTTGTTTTATTTGTTTGTTAAAATGCAGTCAGAGTAGCAAAGTGCAATATAATGACAAGTCCTGGGTCAAGTTTGTTTTATAATTTGCTTGGAATGATATAATGGCCTTCTATGATCAGGTATGGACATTTAGTTGATGTTTAGGCTTGGAATTCACATTCATTACCTAAACAGAACTGGTCATTTTGGTAGTCTAGGATAGTAATTAAATGAATAGAGTAACTAATAAGTCATCCATACCAGACTGCTCACATTTGTTCTTTATTGTATAACAGGAATCCTTTATTTATTATTATTATTTTGTTACCATTCCGAAACAGGTGGACTAAAGGCACTTTGAACATGATTTTTGTCTTTTTTGTTCAACTGGCTACCCACTCACTAAACTTGATTAATTTATTTGCTGTTATTGTTAAATCAAGTGTGTGGGGGTAGGGCTTCCTTATTCAAATTCATTTTTTGTTTGAAAACTCAAATCCTTGAACTTCTAATTTGGACAAAGTTTTGATCAACTTGGTTAATAATTTGTTGAGATGTTTCATTTATATGTTATTGTTGGATTTTTTTGTTACTTTGGTTTTAATTGTTGCTGAAAGTTGACCGAAAGGGATAATGTGAGTTGTTTGGAAGAATCTCCCATTCGTTTTACTTTAGAATTATAGAGTTTTCTAATATGCGCTTAAGTGAAGTTCTATTGTAGGTTTGGATATTTTATTGGTGGTAATACAAACTTAAAAAACTAATTTTATGCTTTTGTTATTCGAGTTATTTGCTAGTATTGTAACTCTTAGCTTTTTAACAATGCTTCGATGGTGTTAGCTTTAACACATATAAATTCAAGTTTGTAAATTTTTTCTCATTTCTTTATGCAGATCGACAATTAGATTTACTATTATTGGTGTTTTTGAATTTAGGTGACTTGAAGACGAGATTTTTTAGGGTATCTAATGAATTGGTAAATTTTTCCGCTACAATGCTTGCGTTACTATTTTTTTTAAGAATTTGTTATGTGTTGAAATTTTGGCTACTTTAATGGGTTCAAGAAAAATCCTGGGTGGCAACATTTCAAGGAGACTGGATTTTTCGTCATTGTCACTTAAGATATTGCCTAAAAATGCTCCAATTGCTTGGAGAAAACAATCTAGTCACACTCTTGAACCCTTACCTCATACTTGATTCTATGTTGGTATTTGGTTCCATTTTAGGACTCAAGTTAAATTATATTTGTTAATTTTGATTTTCACTATTAGGTGTTTCATTGATATTTGTAGAGAGGTTAAGTCCATCTAAACTATATAAACATGCCACATCCTCTCTTTTATCTCTCTCATACAGGTTTAGAGTGCTGAAAACAACTCTTAAAGCTATAAATAATGGATGAACCATGGATTTGGCTATTTATCTTTCTCTCACTCATTTGTTTTGTAAACTTTTAAAACATAAATGTTAGTATGATTTTAATTGAGTTGTGATTTTATTGTTGAAATTCAGGTAGAGTCTGCATATATTGCGTTAGTTGATTTTACTATAATTTATTTTGTAAACGGTCAAATTGTTGAATTATTCAAAAAACTGAATTTTTTTTACTAATTTTGTTTAAAAAAAAATAATACTTAGAATAATTATCTATGTATTGCATTTTTTTTTCTCCACTTAGTGTTTTTTAAGATGGGTTATTCATAGTAATATAAGATTTTAGAAAAATTATTAAAAGGCAGCCAAAAGTCCAAAAAAAAAATTTTAACGCACAAGATCCATCAATAAAATTTTTAACGCGTGAGATCCAATCGTTTATAACACAGATAAATTTAATACAAATAGATAAATTTATATGTAATGCATATAGATAAATTTATCTGTCGTTCTTTTCTAGTATTGAAAAATGTTAGACAGATAAATTTATCTGTTAAGTTAAATAAGCACAATAACAAATAAATTTATTTATTTCGCGAAACGAGCGCAATTTTCTAAATAGATAAATTTATTTGTTCCTTTCTAATAATGATAAATACTAAACAGATAAATTTATCTATTTAGTGAAACAAGTATAATTTGACAGATAAATTTATCTGTTTACTTATTTATACAAGACACAGTGTTCTTTATATTGATAAATTTATCTGTCTGTTTATGTATGCAAGACAGATAAATTTATCTATATGCTTTATACGTGTTTTGAAAAGACACAATATTTTTCATACAGATAAATGTTTATTTATAGAAAATAAGATAAATTTATCTATATGCTTATTTATAGAAAACAAGATAAATTTATCTGTATGTTTTGAAAAATGTATAAATAAATTTATCTGTTCAAGAGTCTAACTGGAGTTCACGCATTAAAATTGAACCTTGTGCATTAAATTTTTTTTATGATGGATGAATAATAAAATTAATATTATTTTAAAAATTTAAAACTAATTTTTTATTATTAAAATATTCAAATAATTTTTTTAAAAAAAAATAATAGTTGCTTTAGGCACTGCTATTCTAATTCTTCTAAAATAATAATAATAACATCGATTCAGGAAGCCGCGATGGGGTTCGCTTTTACCAACTTTGGGTTCATGACGTGTGTGTAGGGTGGGGTTTATTGGGGAGGGTCACTTCTTATGCTCGTCTTTCCCTCTTTCCCTCTTTCCCTTTTTCCCTCTCCCTACCTTTTTCCTTTGATATATGTAATTCAATACATATTTGCAGGCGCTCCTTCCCCCCCGCCCTCTCTCTTTTCTCTGGTAAGCATTCTCTAATTTTTATGATTTTTGTTAATGTTTGTATGTATTTATATATACTGATATTGATTGCCTCCTTTTTCCTCATTCCTTGAAGAAAAATGAAAATTAGATCAGGGTGTTTGAAATTGCATGAAACTCTTTCCAGGTTTTTTGATATTCTCCCCTTTTGGGTTGCTTTTCCAATTTAGGGTATAATAGACGGGAAACAGCAATTATATATATATATATATATATATGAAACTCTTTCCAGGTTTTTTGATAAGTTCTCCCCTTTTGGGCTGCTCTTTCAATTTAGGGTATAATAGACGGGAAACAGCAATTATATATATTGCTATCATTCTTCTAAACCAGTCCTGTAATTGTTATGCCTCTCAATTAGTTATTCCATTAAAATGCGTAATTTCAATGCTTCTTCTAGAGTTATGCTTCTGCAATTTGAGTTGAGTTATGACGATAATTTTGTTACGATCTCTATTTTAAAAAAAAATAAGTTTGGTTTGTGATCTCTCTCTCTCTCTCTCTCCATTTTCCCTTTCATTTATGTTGTACTTCATTTGCCGAATTGACTTGCTCTCAATATTATTTTTAGTTTTGGATTCTCTAACTTATAACCTCTTTCTGGTTGGTTATTTAGGATCTTTATGTCCTTCTTCAAATGTTTCCTAAGATCAATTGGTATTAGAAAGGGTTTCATCTTTGGTTTTAACGCCCTGCGTAGTTGATGGTCAGTGTCCTCTCAAACATGAGGTTGGCTGGAATTCGAGGGTGTCTCGTGGAGCATTTTTGATTTGAGTATTTGGGGCTTCCCTTGGGAAACTATGGCTGAGTCCTCTTAAGGCTCCACTGTTAGAGAAAATTGATAAGAGATAAGATGATGAGAGATTTCTTAGTGCAGTTTGTTGTGTGTAGTATTTATGTTCGTTGTTATTTGTCTTTGTTTAAGGTTTTTGTTGGGGTTGTGAATAAAATCGATAAGGTGATGAGAGGTTTCTTAAGGCTCCACTTTAGGCTTTCAATTCCATCCCTTTGGCCTGAGGAACCAGGAACCATGAAAATAGTTTAAATACATATCAAGCAACAATGATAAGAGGTTAACAAAGTGCACGTTGGATGGCCCAAATGTGTACATTTTGTCACCTATGACATTGACAGAGAAACTGAGGTAGATGGAATCGATGATATCTTCTATTTATTGACTTAAAATAGGAATAGCAGCTCATCTACTGTTTGATCTGGGAGTTTCTGTCATTAAATGGGAGTACCTTCTAGGCTTGTAGTTACTTGGAAGTTATTATGGAAGATAATTTTATATGGAAAATTTTAAGGACTAATTATTACAAAATTCTTAGTGTTTGATTTGCTTAATTCACAGGCATACTATTGCAACACGGAAGAGACAACAAAATTATAGCGTCTCAGGAGTTGTTATGAGAGGATAAATTTCACTGTGTAGTTTTTTTTTTTTTTTGAACGGTAAATACTCACACACCCACTCCTACACCTTACACTTGGCAAGATTTTATCGAAAGGCCACTTGGTTTCATCGTGTAGTTAATTTCGGTTCTGACACAATAGGAGCTATGAAGGGTTTATTTTTGATTGGTTCTTGGATTGCAGTGGTATTGGTTCCAGCTAAACTAAAACTAGTCTGGAATGATCCAATCGTCCAGCCAAAACTCATGACATCACAAACTTTGAGGAGAAGACTCCACCATGGGGATGTTGATGGGAATAAACATGAACATTTGGAGACATCAGGGCTGGAAGGTTTGAATGAACCATTACTTGGGAACTATGACCATGACGACAGGCACTCAGAAGTGAGTTTTTTGTTTATCTGTTCTTCTCTTTCTTCCTTTTATCCTTTTGTATTTCTACAGTGTTTTTGGTTAACCAGGATGGAAGTATTGTAAATAAAAATGTTGTGTGTTATTTTGTTGATGACTATCTATATTATAGGGGCACACACTTGCAGATATTTGGGATGATGAACGAAAGAAGGAACACCTCCATTGGGCGCTTTTATTTTCCCAGTTAATTGCACAGTGGGCACAATGGTTGGGTATGCGATTGTCTTAATGTTTCTTATCTAGCACATTAATGCCTTTTACCCCATCCATGGAGAAAGGAGGCTACATCCATTAACGGGACTCTGCTTGCTTAACCAATACGCTATGAACAGATTCTTTTATATAAATTGCTTAATAATCCCTAAATTCTAACTTGCCACTATGGTGCTAAACTATATTTTGACATGCAGAGACCACTTGAATCGAAAGGGAAAAATATTTAGGTTTATTGCAGAGTGATACTTTTTAACACACACATTATTAAGTTTTTAAGGTATTGGTGATGATTTTATTATAAAAATCACGGCCATTTTAACCGATTCCTGTTATGTCCCCATCTTTTAATATTTAAAATTATTTTCTTTTGGTTCATCTCTGTTGTTGATATATGACCAGTGTCTTTTCTGAATGAAGAAATTAATTTCTGTTCTGTTGACACATCAAAGTTTGTAATGACTGAAACTGCTTGAGAGTTTTGGAACTTAATATCATTTTGTTTGCCTCTGAACTATATTTTCTTCTAAATGTCAAAGGGTTATATTTATTTTAATTTGCATCTGTTGATCATTATGCTGGTGATGGATGATGAACATCACTAGTAAAATTTGGACAAATATTATGCGCTTGTTTCTGCAGCATAATTTTCTCACTTTCCGTTATATAATTACATTCGAAGATGCCTTGCATTTACTTGTCTAGAGAGTTTGTTGACAAATTCTTAGAAGTCTCTAATAATCTTTTAGAGGCTACAGGCTGTCTGAAGACTTCAAATGTGTCGATTGACAATTTCCTCTTGTTTTTGTAGCAAATATTGTAGTTGGATCTGGAACATTCATTGGACGATTTTTTCCCTTTTATTCTGCCACTGGAAATGGTCAAACCATGAAGCTTCTTCTGCCATCACTGAGTCCTTTACAGGTATGCATAAAGACTACTCATGTTTCATTTGATGGTAGAAAGTTTGTATGATTGTATTTCATAGTGCTTTCTAGTTATTGGAAAGAAAACCTATGCGTAAAATGCTCACAAATTTATGCACATATGTTTTAGCTTAAAAATGGCAGCCATCATAAACACTTGAAATGGTTGAACATGCATTTTGTTAATCTTCTTGTGGATTGAGATTTCTAGTAATTCTGTAAGGAGGTATGCAATGTTGTTATTTTCTTTTCTGCTATAATTTTCTCATGCCGTTCCTATTTTATATTTGATTCCAAATTCTTAAATCCCATACAAAAATAAGGTGGTTCTAACAACCAAGAGGGCAAGAACTTTGTTAGATTCAGAGTTCATTCTCATTTCGTTTGCCTCTTCACAGAACTCAAGTCAGAGCTCTAGATTCTTCCTCGCCAATTGATGCACATTTCTTGCTCAAGATGTCATTATGCTTTGTTCATCTACTGGTGATAAACCACTTCTTCATGCATCAACGCAAATGATTTGTAGTTTAGCTCTTGGACAATGTCTTTCCAGGTGTCAAGATTAGGCAAAATTGGCATCTTATTTCAGTATCAAGCTAGAAAACAATACAGTACGTATAGAACCAACTAAAAAAGAAAGGAAAAAGAAATGTTCGAGAAAACAAAATGGAGTCATAAGAACTAAGAAGTAGAAAAGAGATCCAGTTTACTTTATATAACATAGTTTAAAAGGTTAACTTTATATACCATAGTTTAAAAGGTTAATGCATGTGGGATGTTGCGCTTATTATTACACGGCACATAGATTGGAAGCACATAAATAGTTTAAAACACATATATTTAAATAAATTATCATCACCATCATTAAGCTTCCCTTGGATTTCTTACTTAGGGTCTCATTTATATGCTATACTCCTTTTTTATGTGTTGATCATATGCCTGAGGTTCCTTGTTTTGGTCCACCCTCCCATTTTTCTTTCGTTTCGTTGATCATGCCATTGAGCGTTAAGGGTTGAAGAAGGAAGGAAATAAGTGAGCTTGCTTGTGTATTATAGTGGTACCTAAATGCATTACATTTAATATGAAATATTCTCAATCTCAGGTTGTGTTGGCTTTTCTTAGTGCTCCGCTTCAATTTGGGCTTGCTTTACGGGCTTATTCCATCTAAATCTGTACAGTACTCATATACGACAATGCCTTGTTTTTTCCAATGATTTGTACTGGGTTAGTGTCTCATCTTGGCTCATGTCGAGATAGGGATGACTAACTTGGTCTCAATTGAGACATAAACCTAAAAATGCCATTCTCATGTCACGTGGTTGTGCCATCCATAAAGGCTCTGATAATATATACACCTTGCACTATAGTGTTTGCTGGTTTACTAGAACCTCATATCTTGCATAGTGGATGTCATATTTCGTGGACAAGTTTGAATTGTCGTGCCAAGACAATTTGCTGTGTCTTGGGAGTCCTAGAGTTGTGATTTCAAAAAAGGTCGTCTGCTTTCATGTTTACACTCTTTCATGTTTGCTGAGTGTAGGGCTTTGGATTTCTCAAACTATACCTTATAGATTCTTGGAAAATGTGTTTGATAAAAAACCAAGTGTTAGCCTTGAGGTTGCAGGTAATTGTTGGGGAGATCCTCTCGATAAATCAATATGCTTTTGAAGGGTGTCATAAATTCATGATTGTTAGTCCTAGACAACCCAAGATGGAGGTGAATTGGGTTTTAAAACAATAATAACAAATTTAAAAACTTTTTTAGAAAACATTTTAATTTCACAAACAAATATAGTAAATATATATCAACAAAGAAATTAAAGAGGTTAAGGAGAGAAATTGGAACCAGACATTGAGATTTATAGTAGTTCGGTTTCTTTTAAATCTACGTCCACTTTCCAAGACTCCCCTTAAGAATATTCTACTAAAATCGAATGCTTTACAGGCGCATTCAAAAGTCTTTACAGCTTCAAGATGTTTCTACAAACAATTTTCGATTTTTGTAAACACTCTTAAACTCTTCTTTAAGAAGCTCTCACACTCTCTTAAAGGATCACAAGGATGATTCACCCTTTACAATAAATGAGAATTGAATCAGAGATTCACTAACAATCACTCCTTACAATGATTAGAAATAAATGAGCAAGGGAGTGAGAGTATTAGGGCTGGAGGAGTCCATAGCAGTAAATGTTTCAATGAGGGATATGAGCTTTCAATGCAATCAATAGAATAGTGTTCAGAAATTTGAAACTCTGAAAATTAACTCCTTATCTAGTCCACTGAAGTAAATGACCGTTGGTGGGTTGATAGAGGTAATAAATACTCTGAAAAAGTTATCGTTGGAACCAACGCGTATTTTGAATTCCGTCGCAGGTGTCGACACAAAGTTCTTTGATGTTGACACATAATGGTCTTGGCCTTGGTTCTTGGGCAAACATGTCAACTCAGTGTTTTGTTGGTGTCGACCTTATTTCTGCATCTTTCTCATCCACATAGTGGTGTCGACTCATGAAGTTTTTGGTGTCGACCGATGCATTACTTCAGTTTTTCAGTTGGGACTTTGGCGTCGACTTATATCAGAGTTGATGTCGACTCAAGGTTTCATGGTCTGCTCGAGATGTTGACTCATGTCTTCGTTGGTGTCGACTTTGATGAGAAACTTTAGCTGTTGGAAAAACGGTGTCGACATATCTTCACTCTGGTGTCGACCCGTTCAGTCAAACTTAGCTACTGGAAAAATAGTGTTGACCCTTTTTCAATTTGGTGTCAACCCTGGAAGTCTGACTTGGCTACTGGAATTTCGGTGTTGACACTGCTTCATTTTGGTGTTGACCCGAACTCCTTGTTCTCGAAGGGTGCCTTTGTGTCGACTCAGTTGCTCTGCGGTGTCGACACTTTTGGATCAGTATCCGGGAAATGACTTGAAGTCTTGGTGTCGACCCGTTAAACTTTGGTGTCGACACGTTGAGTTTCTCGGATGGTGTCTAGGTGTCGACTCATGTAACTTTGATGTTGACCCTTAGAACCTGTGTTCTGGAATCCAGAGGATCACTTGGTGTTGACTCATATGAGTGTTGGTGTCGACACAAGTTGAATCCCGTCAAGGTACTGAGGACTGTAGTGTCGACACTACCTTTTTAAAAATAATTAAATATAATCTTTTTAAATCATTTAATTAAAAAATATAAATAATAAAATCATGAAAATCTATTTAAAATGCCCTTGGGCTAACAATCTCATTTTTTTTAGACGACAACATTTTCTAGAAAACATTAGAAAAGATTTTGAACAAGGGTAAACCCTTATCTTTTTGCCTTTAACAACAAATTCAACACAACATGGCATTTAATCAACACATGACACTCAGCAACATTGGAAAGCAATCAATTAACAGTTGAATTAAAGGGAAATAATCTCCATGCATTTGAACAATTAACATTCAACAGTTATGAAAAAGAGAACATTCATAACCATAAAACTTTAATCCCATACATAATCAAACTGTTTGTTCCATATATGCTAACAATTAAAAGTTTTGAAAAACTAATCAACCAACATTCACAGTTAAAGAGCAACCACCAATCATTCACAACATTCATAGAGTTTTAAAAACCATCAAAACACAAAAATGTATGTTTAAAGTACAACTCATTCTAAAAACTTTCAACTTCCTTCTTCTTTTTCTTCTCTTCCTTCTCATTTTCTTCTTTCTTTCTGTTTTCTTTTCTCCCCTTTTGTAATTATGAAAAATCATCCATTTGACACTTGAAAGTTTTCTTCTCTTCTTGCTGCTTCTTTCTCTTTGTTGCCTTTTCCTTGGATGTAGAAGCTCTTTCATCAGCTTTCTCCTTAGCTTCCTTGGCTGCAAAGGTGCTAAGGCAAGGTCAGCTTCTCGTCGAAGTCGGGAGGCCTTCTCTTCCTTTGTCTCCTTGGGCTTAAACTGTTTTATCCATGCTTCCTTCAGCCACTGTAAGTGCGCATCTACCTTCTTACAGTTCTGTTGAACTACCAGGACCACGCCTTCATCATATTCCTTTCTGACTTGGTAAAGGATGTTTCTGTTGGCCGTGACAATGAAGTCGACACTCTTTTTCGTGTTTTGGCTTAGGATAGTCCTAACATCACAAGCAGTCTGGACTTTCTTCTTGAGCCTTTTTTGTTTGCCATTGATGAGGATGACGACCTCGGCAAACAATGTCTATACGACTCCCTAGGTCACGCATGTTAGCATCAACCTTTTCACGAAGGGATGCCAAAGAAGAGCTCATGAACTGAACAAGGGAAGCGAGTTCAGCCATCTGATGAGAGGAGGGAGGCTCAGATGGAGTAGAAGAAGAGGTGCCAAACACTGGAGGAGGAGGAGGAGGAGCAGATGTTGAAGGAGCGAAGGGGTCAACACTAGGAGGAGGGGGAGGAGATCTCGGAGATGAGGGATCAAAGAGAATGAGAGAGACAGGAGATTTGGGAGGAGGTGGAAGAGGGTTCCTACTGGTGGAGGGTTGTGCAGAGGAGGGAGAGGCAAGACTAGCTTTCCTAGTAGTCTAAACACCATCCACTTGGGTAATCTGCATGTGTTTGAAGGTGGTTTTGTTGTACATGTCACTTTAAAAAAGGAATCCCTTTTTCCTTAGATAAATTAACACCGAAGTGTCGAAATACCTTAGTAAGGTACATTTCGTGGGGAAGAGAAGTGTTGGATTTTGTGTGGAACTAAAGCATATCAGAGAAGAAAAGATAACCGAGGTCGAGTTTGTGACCTTCGATGATGCACCACATGATGTAAACGTGCATGAATGACATATCCCCAAACTTCCCGGATTGGGGCAGAAATATGTGATTGACAAAGTGGTGGAGTCTCATTTTAGGGTTCAAAGAGTTGGCCTCTAAGGGCTTTGTAGGATCAACAACATCAACATCAAAAATCTTCTTGATAGCATCATGTAAAAAGAAAATTTCAATGGTTCTCTTCTTCATATGGCAAGGAGTGAAGAGTCGGCCTTTGGAAAGGCCAAGAATGCTGTTAAGGGTTTCTGAATTGAAATGTATATCGATACCATTCACCCAAGTGGTGTTGGTGAAGGGGTTGGCCACTTTTATGTGAGTATAAAAGAGTTTGACCAGAGTGGGGTAGTGGTGGTCTCGGATTTTCAACAAATCCATCCACCCGAGGGCGGAGAACCACTTTGTAAATTTCATACCTACAGAGTTAAAGAAATCGAAATCGATTAAGTGTCCAGGAATTACCTTTCAATTGACGAAGGATGCGAAGTACAGATTCTTGAACTTTGTGAATTGGAACTTGAGGGTGGTGTCGATATCCATCTCCATGGTCGGCACTGCCTTGGTCTTCTTCTTCTTCGCCACCTTAGGGTTTGAACTTTCACTGGTGAGAGGTCATTTGCTGCCCTTACCCGTGGTGCGAGGAGGCGTCAACAATGTCGACTCTAGGGTTTGGAAGGACAGTGGAAACGAAGAGGGAGAGAGGAGACGAAGGGATGGTTGGGAACTTGAAAGGTTGAGCGCGAATGAGAAAAGGGGGAAAACCACCTGTATATACTTTACGAAATGTGTTGACACATATCTCAAGGGTGTCGACATTTTTCACGTGACACTGGGGGTGTTTAAAAATTAAAATTGTGTCGACACTGTTTTAGCAAGGTATTGACACTTTCAGCTTATTGAATCGACACTCCTCATAGGTGAGTCGACACAAACTTTACCGAGAGTAAGATATTGAGTCGTGTCAATACTATATAGTTAGGGGTTGACACTTTTCTCAAAATGTGTCGATACTATATAGCATTTGTGTCCACACTTTCACACATGTGTCGACACTTTTTAACATTGTGTCGACCCTTTTCACACAGCAAATTAAAGCATGAAAAGCATTGAACATGCATGGTTAGTGTGGCATATAAGTATCAATTTGGAGCACATAACATACTAGGTTCTCTTCTGATATAACAAAATCTTTCTTTATTTAGAGGTTTGGTGAAAATATCAACAAGTTGGTGGTCTATTCCCACAAATTCAAGTTCTATGTTTCCCTTTTGAACATAATCTCTAATGAAATGATGTCTGATCTCTATATGCTTTGTTCTAGAGTGTTGTATAGGGTTCTTGGATATATTAATGGCACTAGTGTTATCACACTTAATGAGAATGTGATTTAAGCATACACCATAGTCTTCTAATTGTTGTTTCATCCAAAAAACTTGTGCACAACAGCTACTAGCTGCAATGTACTCATCCTCAGCTGTAGATAAGGCTACTGAGTTCTGTTTCTTACCAAACCATGGTATGAGTAAGTGTCCTAGGAATTGACATATTCTACTTATACTTTTTCTATTAATTTTGCAATCGACAAAGTTTGCATTAGAATAGCCAAATAGCTCAAAGGCTATTCTTCTAGGATAGAATAATCATTGATTTTGTGTATCTAAGAGATATTTAAAGATGCGCTTAACAGCAGTCACATGTAATTTCTTAGGACTAGTTTGAAATCTAGCACACATGCATACACTAAACATTATAGCATGTCTACTAGCAGTTAAGTAAAGCAGATAACCAATCATATCTTTGTATCTCTTTTCTTTAACTGCTATACCATTCTCATGTTTGTCAAGCTTTGTTGAAGGGCACATGGGAGTTCCTATAGGTTTTGCATTAAGCATGTCAAACCTCTTCAACAAGTCTCTGGTATACTTGGACTGGTTTATGAAGACTCCTTGAGTTTGTTTGATTTGAAGTCCAATGAAGTAGTTGAGCTCATCCATTATGCTAATTTCAAATTCTCCCGGCATACACTTAGCAAAGTTCTTGCAGAGGGTTTCATTAGTTGAACCAAAAATGATGTCATCTATATAATTTGTACAACTAGCATGTCTTTTCCTTTTGACTTGATAAAAAGAGTTGTATCAATTTTTTCTCTTGAAAACTCATTTTCAACCAAGAAGTTGCTAAGCCTTTCATATCAAGCTCTTGGTGCTTGTTTTAAGCCATAGAGAGCCTTGGTGAGTTTGTAAATATGATTTGGGGAATTTGGGTTTTCAAAATCAGGAGGTTGTTTCACAAAAACTTTCTCAGAAATAAAACCATTTAGAATGGAATTTTTGACATCCATTTGATAAAGTTAAAAAATTTTAAAGTATGCAAAAGTAAGCAACATCCTAATGGCTTTAAGTCTAGCCATAGGAGCAAAAGTTTCAGCAAAATCGATGCTTTTTTTTTATTGTAACATTGGGCTACCAATCGAGTTTTGTTCATAAGAATTACTTTATTTTCATTCATTTTGTTCATAAAAACACATTTTGTACCAATAATGGAGTGATCCTTAGGCCTTGGGACTAAAGTTCAAACTTTGTTTTTTTCCAAATTGGTTTAGCTTTTCTTGCATAGCCAAGATCCAAAAATTATCGTTTTTAGTTTCTTCAAAATGTTTTGGTTTAGCCTGGGAAAGGAATGCTAAATTACTACAAATATTATGTAGAGAAAATCTAGTTTTTGTACATTGAGCTGGATCACCAAAGATCAAGTCTTTTGGATGACCATGAGCATACATCCATTCCTTAGGTAAATCTAAGTTTTTCTAGTTTGAGGGGCCTGCAACCTGTTGGTTTGAATTTTGTTTCACATTTGAGGCTTGCTCTTGATTTGGCTCATCTTGGTCTTTGATGAAGATATTTTCTATGCTCTTTTCTATATCAACCGAGTTATCTTCACAAAATTCTTTGGAAGAAACCGATGTTAGCTTCATCAAAAACATGTATAGATTCTTCAACAACAAGGGTCATTTTGTTGAAAACTCTATAGGTTTTTACTAGATATAGAATATCCCAAGAAAATATCTTCATCAGATTTTGCATCAAACTTGTTCAAAAGTTTTTTGATATTGTTTAAAACAAAACATTTGCAACTAAAAGCACAAAAATAATTGATGTTGGGTTTTCTTCCATTCCACAGCTCATATGAAGTTTTTTTAAGTGAAGTTCGAATCATGGCTATGTTCACAATATAGCAAGCTGTGTTGACAGTCTCGGCCCAAAAATATCTTGGTAGGTTGTTTTCACATAGGATGGTTCTAACCATTTCTTTTAGAGTCCTATTCTTTTTTTTAATAACACCATTTTGTTGAGGGGTTCTAGGAGCAGAGAAGTTATGGTCTATACTGTTTTTATCACAAAAATTTTTCAAAATCTTTGTTTTAAAATTTCCTACCATGATCACTTCAGATACTTGTGATTTGAAAATCTTTTTCATTTTGAATTCTTCGAGACAGTTTTGAAAAAGCAATAAAAACTTTATCCTTATAAGTTGAGAATAACACTTAAGTGTATTTAGAGAAATCATCAACTACATCAAATGCATATCTCTTGCCACAAAGGTTAAGAGTTCTTGTTGAACCAAATAAGTCAATGTGTAATAGTTGTAAAGGCCTAGAAGTAGAAATCACCATTTTTGATTGAAAAGAACTTCTATCTTGTTTGCCTTGTTGACATTCATTACAAACTTTTTATTTTTCAAATTTGATTTAAGGTAAATTAATCACCAACCATTATTTCAAAAGTTTTGAAATTAAGTTCATGTAAGCATATCCAAGCCTTCTATGTCACAATCAACTGTTATCACTCAAGGCAGCTAAGCACTTTGTGTTATTTATAGATAGATCATTAAGATTAAAAGTGTAAACATTTTCATTCCTATCACTTTCAAAAATAACTTTGTTGTCGGTTGAGTTTTCAATAATACACTTAGTATGATAAAAAACAACTTTGTGACCTTTGTCACAAAGCCGATTGATGCCAAGAAGGTTATGTTTTAAATCATCAACAAGCAAAATATTTTTAATAGAAGGGGAGGGAGTTTTACCAATACAACCAACTCTTATGATTTTTTCCTTACTATTGTCTCCAAATATCACAAATCCACCATCTTTGGGCATGCGAGAGGCAAACATTGACTATGTGGGTGCGCTTCCTTTGGAACCCAAACCCTTTTAGCAAGTAAGGCATGTAATTTTTTATGTGGACAATGTGTGACAGTGTGCCCGTGCTCATAGCAATGAAAGCAAGTGACATTTGAATGGTTTGAAGATACTTTAACAAAAATGTTGCTTAAGACTTTTTGTTTCTTCTTTGGTTGGTAGCCTATACTAGCCTTGTCAAAAAAATATTTTTGCATTCCAAGAAGCTTATCCAAGTTTTCTTTTATAAGAGTGAACTTATGCACAATTTTTGTAAGGTCTTCAACTTTCTATTTTAAAGATAGGTTTTCATTTTGCAAAGTATTAGCTTGTTTTGACAGAGTAAGCTTTTCTTCTTTTAAAGATTCAATTTCAATAGATGAGGAAAGAACCATTTTCTTAAGAATAACATTTTTAGCACCCATTTTTCTTAACTCATCATCCAGATCTTCAAATGCAATTTGAAGTTCTTCTAAAGAAAAAGAGTCATTAGTTACCTTATTGTCTTTCTTAGCCATAAGGCATAAGTTTGCAACTTCATTTTCATCTTTTTCATCTTTTGAGCTACTTTCATCACTCTCATCCCATGCAGGCAACATTGCCTTCTTGAATCCCTTCTTGTAGTGCCTTTTGAGTTGGGGACATTCGGCCTTCATGTGACTAGGCTTTTTGCATTCAAAGCATATGATTTCATCATTCTTGTGGTCACTTTTGAATTTGCTCGATTCTCCTTTGAATTTGTTGGGCTCACCTTTGTGCCTATCTTTCTTGAAATTTTTTTTTCTTCGTTTCTCATTTCTAAGAAATCTCTTAAATTTTCTTGTGATACGTGCAAGATTTTCATTTTCATCACTGAAGGAGTCTTCATCAGATTCAATTTCAGGGATGGAAGATTTGAAGGCAATTCCTTTCTTCTTTTTATTGTCATTTTCATCATCCATTTTGATGTTTATCTCATGAGTCATGAGTGACCCAAGTTATGCTAAGCTAAGAGTGGTGAGGTCTTTGGCTTCTTAAATGGCTGTTACCTTGGCTTCTCAACTCTTGGGCATGCACCTTATAATCTTTCTCACCATTTCTGCATTTGTGTACACCTTACCAAGAGATTTTAGTCCATTAATGATATCAGTGAATCTAGTAAACATTTCAGATACATTTTCATCATGCTTCATTCTAACAAGTCATAATTATGAACAAGCATGCTAATCTTAGATTCCTTGACTTGGTTGGTTTCCTCATGGGTAATCTCAAGTTTATCCCATATCTCATTGGCAGTGTCATAGATAGAGATCCTATTGAACTCATTAGAGTCAAGAGAGCAATATAATAGGTTCATGGCCTTAGCATTTTTCTCTCTCTCTTACATCAGCCTCAGTCCATTCATTCTCAAGCTTAGGGACGGTTGCCCCTTTTACCGTCTTGGTAGGTCTTTGAGGTCCATTTATGATAACTTTCCATAAGTCATAGTCAACAACTTGGATGTAAATTCTCATCCGAACTTTTCAATAATTATAGTTTGTTCCATTGAATAAAGGAGGTCTATTGGTGGACTGGCTTCTAGTTGAATTGGTCCAATACTGGTTGCCATGGATTCTCTTAGACGGTTAAGTCACAAACAATAGTCCAAGCTCTGTTACCAATTGTTAGTCCTAGGCAACCCAAGAGGGGGGTGAATTGAGTTTTAAAACAATAATAACAATTTTAAAAACCTTTTTAAAAAATCTTTTAATTTCACAAACAGATATAGCTAATATATATCAACAAATAAATTAAAGAGATTAAGGAGAGAAATTGGAACCAGACACTGAGATTTATAGTGGTTCGGCTTTTTCCAAACCTACGTTCACTCCTTAAGACTCCTCTTGAGAATTTGCACTAAAATCGAATGCTTCACAGACGCATTCAAAAGCCTTTACAGCTTCAAGATGTTTCTACAAACAATTCCTTGTTTTTCTTAACACTTTTGAGCTCTTTTTTAAGAAGCTCTCACACTCTCTTAAAGGATTACAAGGATGACTTACCCTTTACAATAAATGAGAATTGAATCAGAGATTCACTAACAATCACTCCTTACAATGATTAGAAATAAATGAGTAAATGAGTGAGAGTATTAGGGCTGGAGGAGTAAATAGCAGTAAATGCTTCAATGAGGGATATGAGCTTTCAATGCAATCAATAGAATAGTGTCCAGAAATTTAAAGCTCTGAAAATTGACTTCTTATATAGTTCACTGAAGTAAATGACCGTTGGTGGGTTGGTGGAGGAAATAAATACTTTGAAAAAGTTACCGTTGGAACTGGTGCGTATTTTGAATTCTGTCGTGGGTGTCGACACAAAGTCTTTTGGTGTCGACACCCAATGGTCTTGGCCTTGGTTTTTGGGAAAACATGTCGACTCAGTACTTCGTTGGTGTTGACCTTATTTCTGCATTTTTCTCACCCACACAGTCGTGTCGACTCATGGAGATTTTGGTGTTGACCTATGCGTTACTTCAGTTTTTCAGCTAGGATCTTGGTGTTGAGTCATATCAGAGTTTTTTGTCGACTCAAGGCTTTATGGTTTGCTCGAGGTGTCGACTCATGTTTTCGTTGGTGTCGACTCTGATGAGAGACTTTAGCTACTGGAAAAAACGGTGTCGACACATCTTGACTTTGGTGTCGACCTTTTCAGTTAGATTGGACTACTGGAAAAACGGTGTCGACCCTTTTTCAATTTGGTGTCGACCTTGGAAGTTTGACTTGGCTACTAGAATTTCGGTGTTGACACTGCTTCATTCTGGTGTCAACCCAAACTCCTTGTTCTTAAAGGGTGCCTTTGTGTCAACTCAGTTGCTCTGTAGTGTCGACACTTTTGGATTAGTGTCCGGGAAATGACTTGAAGTCTTGATGTCGACTCGTTGAACTTTGGTGCCGACACGTGGAGTTTTTCAGATGATGTATAGGTGTCGACTCATGTAACTTTGGTGTCGACACTTAGAACCTGTGATCTGAAATCTGGAGGATCACTTGGTGTCGATTCATATGAGTATTGGTGTCGACACAAGTTGAATTCCATCAAGGTACTGAGGTGTCGACCCATTATGCATTAGTGTCAACTCAACTTGGATCCCAGTCCAATACTGGAGGTGTCGACACAAATCTCTTTGGTGTCGACATACTTGAGTTCCTGAAATGTCTCAAGCAAAACAGTTAAGGTGTCGACCCTAAACTTTAACTGTGTCGACACATTTGAGTTTGTCAAGTGTGCTTTGCCTTGAGGTGTCGACCCAAAAGCCAATTGGTGTCGACACAAAATGTTTTGTTCAATAACAGTAAGTGTCAATCCATTTGGCGCAATGTGTCAGCACAAATAGCATAAGGTGTTAACTCATTTGGCATGTAGTGTTGACACTACTTTTTTGGAAACAATTAAATATAATATATGTAAATCATTTAATTAGAAAATTTAAATATTCAAATCATCAAAATCTATTTAAAATGCCCTTGGGCTAACAATGATTCATTCTCAACATGAATGATTGTATCGACTCAAGATGTGATTACTTGCCCATTGAAGGAGATAAGTGAGATGGAAGTGTGCAACTTGTAGAAAGGAGGGAGGACAATGCTTATCCATGACGTCTTTTGTCTTTGAGCGTATTTTGTAACCTGTTCTTGCACTTGTGATGTAAAAGCTGCAAGGGATCTCATTTGATCTGTTTTTTGATTGATGGGGAATTTTTAACCACTTTTGTGATGTGCTGGTGGCATACATTTGTTTTTAGGGAAAGCTAAGTGCTAAATTGTCATATCATATCTAATCTGTGCAATGCTTTATTGGGAAATGGCTACAAAGTTATTTGTTAGAGAGGGTCTATGCTGAGCAATTTGGGTTTGCTTCTGTATGGCTGGTTGTCTGAGAGAGGCTCTTCCTTTCTCTATAATCTCTGTATTCCTTGGTCATATAGTGATCTTCTGAGGAAGGATGTAGAGCATTTGAGCTTTGTAAGTTGTGGTTCTTTTGATTCATCCCTTCTACTGTACAGGAGGCATTCCCTTAATGCTACTTTTCAATAGAAAGCTATTTTACTTGTCAAAAAAAACAATATGCTGGAGCAAATGTTTTCATAAAGATCCAAAAATGATCTAATGATGTATGTGTGGAAACAAATTCTGAAGGATAGAAAGACCTTAATAATGTGTCATTCATTGATTGAGGGACGGGTCTGTCATTTAGGGTTGTATGCAGGACTTGTAAACTTTATACTGGAGGCAGCCTTGAAGCGTGATAGCACATGGAATTTTCTTTCTGATTTGTTTGGCATCTATCAATCTATGAAACACAAACATTTCTAAGAAGGTGCCACAGTCGCCGATACTTGTCAGATATCGTCAACAAGTGTCGGATATGTCCCGTCCACATATGGTTTTTACTTTATTTAGAACTGATCTAAACATGTCTTGTATGTTTTTGATTAGTAATGACTTGATGTTCTTCAAATGCTCTTTTTTTTTTTTGGAAATAACATTGCAAATTTTAAGGAAATAACTTATGATACAAGTATGAAACAATACAATGTGAAATTAAATGTATTAATCACTTTTCTTTTATATATTTCATTTTGGAGGTCTGAAGGCCAAACTCTTATTTTTTGTTATGAATAATTTTTTTTCTAAAATAGATGGGAGTGTGAATTCCTCGAAATCTGTTGAGGCCTCCTCTAAATTGGCTTTCTTGTGTGGATTCTTGTTTTTGAGAAGATTCTTATGATTGATAATGTTATTAGAAGGTGTCATATTGTTAATTGTTGTTGCCATTGCAACAGTGACAAGTAGTCTGCTGAGTGTTGACCATTAGCTCACCCTTTGTCGTGTTGTTTTGTGGGATTCGCTTGTGCTTTTATTTGTTAGGATAGACTGGGATTTCTTGAAAGATGCTGCGGTTGTTTTGTTCAATTTTCGGGGAGGTAGGATTGGGAAGAAGTAGAGCTCGGCAGGCAGGCTTGGCACTTGGCTCTTTTGTACTTGATGTGGTGTGGTCTATATAGAAGGAGCATAATAGGACCTTCCAAGGAGTTGAGGAGCCTTTGTATAAACCTAAGAGTTGGTTTTTTTAGTTATTTTGTATAGTTGGATTTAAAGGAAGGTTACACCTAGCCTGGCTATTTAGTTTTTTGTGCTTTCTTGTCTTTGTGTGGGTGTAGGCTCTCTAAAATAACTTTTTGTATATGGATTGTACCCCGTTTGGTGCGTATCTAAAAATATTGCCTTATCAAAGATATTACAGCTTTTTGTCCACACCTCCTTTTATTTATTTATTTAATGGGTAACCCCCCCAAAAAAAGAGGGGTGAACAAAGCCTGTTCATTCCTCTTTTCTCGTATATAGAACGTGAAAACTAAATCCATCTGTTTTTTTTGTAATGAAACATAGATGCACCTATTCTTTTTGATAGGTATGAAACATAAATGCATTTGTAATGTTAAAAATAAAGAAATAGTTATTTTTTCATGTATACACACATAGAAATACATGTTCATTATTTTATTTGTTACCATCCAAAAGTATGTATTTATTAGTCATTGCGTTCTCGCTGTTGTGTCCTGATTTCTTTTGTTGAAAATTGTCACCTTGTCTTAGCCATTCATCAGTCACAATACCGTGTTTGGTTTTTGTATCATATCATATCAGTGCATGGTGCCTGTATCCATGCTTCTTAGCCATCCGTCAATCACAAAACAGTGCAAATGCTTCTCTACTTCAGTAGTCTTGTACTAATTCTACAAGCTAATTCCATTTTAGTTTCTTTCTTCGGATGGATAAATGATTTAAATAAAAAGGTCCATTTTGGTTCAATCATAGTTATCAGGTGCTGATGATTTCCGAATTTACACTCACTTCTGCTGAAGTTAGTAGTTTCATCCTTTTTATTTTTGGCTTTTGATGGGGTACACTACATGGTAATTATACATATTTTCAAAGTTTAGATTGTAAAGCCTCTCTCTAAAGTTCTTGCTTATGGTTCAATATGGGTCAACCGTAAGTTAGAGGTCTCGTGTTCAACTTTCACTGCAACAGCTTAACTTACCTGGTGCTTGTGTCTAATGGGCAGTTGCTAATATTTTCCCTACAGGGATGGGTCTTAAGTGGCTTTGCTTTGGAGTTATTCCTCGTCATTAGAAAAAGGACCCTAATTTTGTTCACTAGGAAAGATGGTCAGCAAATGGGATAGATCCTCTGAACCTGTTTTTTATGCCTCACAGGTTTGTTTACAGCCAATGTAATTATATTCGGGGTCATTTGCAAACGTTTGTGGGAGCTTATTGTGGATGGTATCAATGTTGCATCAAATTGGCCTCTCAATATTTGGTGCATCATCATACATCATACCAACAAGTTGAACTATTGCCTCTTTATTTCTTGGGCAAAATCCATTTTACCCCCTTTGATATCCTCATTGTGCAAATAACCTCCCAGACTTATAAATATATGCAAACCATCATCACACACTTTTGGCCATTTTGCACTTCGACTCTAACCCTTTAGAAATCCCATCCAAATTATGACATTTCTGCTACACATGCCTATTTGGGGAATTTAAATGAAAAAAAGTATCAAGTCAAAGTTAAAGTCTCACCGGAAAAGACAATTATGACCTTACCTTCATCGTCTTCCTTTTAATATAGTAAAACTCCTAACTCAAGAAACAAGCAACAATCAATTGTCACCCCGCCATAGCAACCACCACCCCACCACCAGTAGCTACCTCTCTCTTTCGAAATCCCTGTCGCCATCCCCACTCTTGCTGCCCCTTTTGCATCTATAACCACCAATAATGCCCTCTCTCTCTTTCCAATAATTCTCACAGTGGCAGTCACAACCAATTTGAGATTCTAGTTGCTCGACTGCTTACCCATTTGTTCTCCATAACTTTGCTTGAGATCTTTGTTTCTTTCTTTCTTTCTCTCCCTCTCTCTTTTGTTTTGTTTTTTTTTTTCCTCTTTTGCTTTGATGATGAAAACCCCATAAATAATCAAGGACGTGAATCACATTAGTTGCAGCAACATTGCAATTTCCTTCGATTTTGAAATGGATCTAAATCTTATATATACACACACACACATACACAAACAAACACACACACAGAGGATGACAGACACAGAACCATGCATCTTCCTGTTACTTCTGCTTTTCATGATAAATTTACATACAACACAACATCATCAGATTATGTTTGTTTGGCACACTAGATGTAAAGTTTGGTTAAGTTTGTACTCTGTATAGATTATAATTATATAAATACATATTGGTTTATATGGAAACATTGATATTTACTCCCCAATTATGTGAAAAATGGAGATTTTTTTTATAATCCCTTTATCTATGTCTTTATCTAGATATAACATAACTTTCGTAATGCTATTTCTTTAAAAAATTGGTAATCTGATATGGTGGTAGCCATGATAGGGTTGAGAAGGAAGACCACATTGTAGTTATGAGGTTACAACAGTCTTGTCTCATTTTTCGTTAATAGGATTAATTCTGCACTTTAATTCAAAATCACATGAAGGTGGTTTGTATATCTTTAAAAGTCGGATGTTTCCTCATATACCACAGGGATAAAATGGATTTTACCTTTTTTTGTTGTTGTTGTTGTTGTGTAATCTTCCATTCTTTTTCCCTGCAGAGACCTTGTTATATGCTTTTCTAGAGTCAATGAGTAACATATAACCCTTTATTCTTTTCATGAAACATACTACCCATTTTTTTTTATAATAATATTCAGGGATTCTATAACCTATCCCTTGATTCTCTATTTGTTTCTGTGGCCATTCTATTTGTTCTTTACTCTTGATTCTAATGCATAAATCATACACCTTAATTGTAATTGTTTTCTTTCCTCCCTTTCTTGTTAGTGATATATTCAAAAATGTCCCCTAGGAGCAAGGATTAAAATTTCGTTTCGGTGTATTGTTTCGATTAATATGGAAGCAGAAACATTTCGAAACGTTTCGAAAATGTTTCAAGAACATTACAAACATGATAAAATTAGAAATGTTTGGAAATGTAAGTTGAAATCTGTATATTAAAGACTTATACTTGATCAATTAAGCATATAGATATTTATGTAGATATTCACATAAGAAAACAAGTCTAAAAGTATAAAAATCAATGTTTTTATGAATTAATTTTTTTTATGTATAATCAAATAATTAATTTTATTAAATACAAGTGTAAATGATTCTAAAAAAGTATATAATCCCAACAAAATAAGGTGTAAAATTCTACTTCGGCAATAATAATATCAATAATATTATTTTTAAATTAAAATACAACCATCTATAATTTTCTAAAAAATTGTAAAAATTTTAAATTCCTTTCGATAAAATTTGTTTAGGTATGTGTGTTTTGAAAGAAACATTAGAATTTTCTACTAATGTTTTGTTTCGTTCGCTTAGGAAACGGAAACGTTTTGGCCTTTTCGACGGTAACAAAGAAATTTTGTTCCTAGCCTAGGAGACACCCATCAGCTTGGGCTGCATAACCCAATAAAGAGACTCTAGTTTGAGTGGGTGGACAAAGTTGTGTAATGTAATTTTGATTTTTGGCATTTTACTGATTATGGAAGACATGGTGCAACACAGTTAGGAGTTTTAGGCTTCACTGCAGAATAATGTTGTAAATTGAGATATTGCATGAGTTTACTGTTTTAACTCACCTGCTTCTCTAGGCCTGTTTTCTGAAAATGGATTCCTAATATTAAGTTAAGGGGAAATACTAGAAGATGCTTTGCACTCCCTCTATTTATGGGATCATTATTCAGCATAAATAAGTTGTGTGATGAATGGTGCTTTTCGAAGTTTGAAATCCTGTAGGGGAATTAGTCTTGCTCCATTCAAGTGTTCTTCTAAGGTGGTTTGTATTTTATATGTTTATGTTCGGTTGGGATGGTTTGGGGTCCAGAGAGGCTGCTGTGGTGCGTGGAGGTCAGTTAGTGCTTGATGGAGCTGGGGATGGGTTGGAGGTTTTGGGCTGCTTACCTCTGGGCAGTTACAATCTGGGATGTAGTATGGGCGAGGGCCCGTTTTTGGAGGAGGGTTTAGAGCCGAGGTTAGTGTCAAAATGGGCATTGCGGAAAATTAAATAAGTAAACTTTTTGGAGTTTCCTTTGACGGCTTTGAGGAAGAGGCCATGTCCTTGTTTGGGGCTCTTGGGACGGGACTAGGTAAGGGGTTGAACCGTAGTGGCGAGGCAAAGAACTAGAAAGCACAGATAATAATGCATGATAAGGATATGATACGATACAGATAAGACGATATGACAAATTTTAAAAAAGTAGGATATGGATACGAATATGTTTGTAAAAAATATTATTATTTTTTATTTTTAGTAATGTATTATTTATAAAAATAAAACTCATAGTAGGAGTAAATTCATTTGGCTGTTGCAATCGAGTATTTAATACATGACAAATAATCAAAACATTAAAAATTAAAAATAAATCACGAACTTGTCACGTATTAGAGTTAATATGGTAAAACATATAATAAATTAAAAGTTTAAAGTAAAAAATACCCATAGAAAATTAAAAAATATAAAAAATTAGAGCCTCGCGTTTCCTCACCGTATTCTTCTCGTATTCCCCACGGATCTCTCTTGTATCCTCTCATATCCCACACGTATACGACCCATATCTAAAATTCAAAAAAATAAAAAAATGTATTGGATATTTATTTGGCGTATTGGATATGTATCTTATCATATCAGGTGTGTATTCGTATTCGATATGCGTATGGGACCTATTTTGAAGTATCCGTACTTCATAGGCAAAGAGTAGTTCTTTGAGATGTAGGACGGATAGGGAGATTTGAAATCTTCAGTACTCTGTGATATATGACAGGAGGGGAGTGGTTATGAGCGCTGGAAGGAGTGGAAAGAGTTTTTCTCCCTTTCCTAGCTAATTTCATCGTCACCAAGGTCTGTCCATTTCACCAAGTATTGTTGTTGCCTTTTCTTGCTAATGAAGGAAAATGGATCATCTCTATATGTACCAATGAGGTTGAAGACCATTTGTTGGAACGTGTGGGCCTTGAATTTGAAGTCAAAGAAAGTTGGGATCAAATCTGGTATTAGGATTGGAGGCTGGATGTGGTATGTTTGATGGAGACTAAAATGGAAAGCTTGTCAGTTGGTGTGGTTCGTAGCATTTGGTGTGATAGGTGGATGGACCGGTCCTTTCTTTTGGCAGCGGGGTTAGTAGGGGGATTTTGACAATGTTTGGATTAGTACATCTATAACGAATGTTCAAGAAGAAGAAGGTCAGTATTCCTTGACTATTCTGTTGTATGGAGGATGGGTTTTGTTAGGCCTTCTCTGGAGTTTATGGGCCGGTCGTTGGTTTGGAGCAGGGGTTTTGGGAAGAGCTCACTTTTGCTGCTTCGAGATGGAATGTCCCATGGTGTCTTTGGTGGGGGGGAGTTTAATATAGTTTGCTTTCCATATGAGAGGCTAGGTTGTAGCTCTTTTTCTAGGACTATGGCTTCCTTTTCTTCCTTCATTGATGGCATGGAGCTTGTAGAGCTCTCTCTCTCTTTCTCTCTCTGGGGGAAGTTTCACTTGGTGCAATTATCAGAGTCCTCCTTTCATGTCTCGGATTGACTGCTTTCTAGGGATGAGAGGTGCACTTCTCTACAGTATCACCGTTCCCTTTGCTTAGACCCCTATGTGTTCATGCTTTGTCTTGTTGGATTATCTTGTTTGATTGTGGTTTTTTGCATGTCCCTTTCAAGTTTGAGAATATGTGGCTTCAAAATGGCTGTGGAACTCTACCTTTGTTCTTGCCAAAAAGTTGAGATGGTTAAAAGTGAGATGGAACTTAGAGGAGTTTGGCACGCGAGGGGTTTAGAAGGCCAAGCTTCTTCCAAATATTCATGGTGTTGATGAGAAGGAATTGATAGGGTCGCTTCTTGCAGGGGAGAGGTGTTAGAGGGAAGCCTTGAAGGGGGAGTTTGGTAGGCTAGCTAACCAAGAAGGGATTAGTTGGAGGCAAAAATCCCAAGCACTTTGGTTGAGGGCTGGAGACAAGAACATGCACTTTTTTCACAGGGTGGTTAATGCTCTTAAAAAGGCAAACCTTAGTGCATGTTAATAGGCCTATTCTCTCCTCCGAGGATGACATTAGAGAGGGCCTTGTGGGCTTTTATCATAGTTTGTTTCAGGAGTGTAACACCCCAACTTGGGATGTCATCAACTAACCATTTTAAATAAATAAATAATGTAAACTCATATCTGAGTCAACGATCCAGCAAAAAAAGAGCAACTTCTGATATATATTTCATGTACAAAAGTTATGTTCTTATACAATAAGAATCCGTTAATAACTCTTAAACATAAAACTCTTAAACATAAAACGAACAAAACTATTTCAACGATCTAGACTCCACCTCTTTCTATACGTCAAAGATCTATACAACAGTAACCTGAAAAGTTGTGTGTTACTATACTATAATAACAGAATTAACAAAAACATTTATAAAAGAATTATGGACTAAAATTAAATTCCACACACAGAGTTTACAAGCTAATCTCATTCACAACATAGAGATAATTTCTTTCTCATTTATAAAGTTACACAATAATAATTTCTTTAAAACAACCCACAGAAATCAAGAGAGACCACATGATTACTTACCCGCAATTAGGAGAACCACGACAAGTTCTAGTCCATTTATCACCATGTTATGTACGACAACAACCAATATATAACACTCCTCGCGTAGATCGAGGAGGAATATTCACGTCATCGGCTCATAGCACTAGGGTCAAATCCCAGGGGAAAACAACAACTATGGCTCTTGATAAAAAAAATCAACTTTCATCTCATTTTCATAAATAATTTTATCCAATCACAGTTGAAAAAGAAGAAAGATAATTTCCTCTACATTTGATAAGCATTTTATAAAACAACATTTTAAATTCTACTTTATGAAGATTGTGCACTCACCTCCACCAAAAACTCCAAAAGCTCAAAAAATTGGAAATGAAGTCGGTATCCTATCTCAGTCTTGGGGTTGGGCACTAGCATTTTTCACGCCTCTCGAACCTAATATATAATTCCCAACCAAAACTTGAAAGAAATTCTATTCCTAACATGAAGATGTAATGAAATGCATGAATATGCAAAATAGCGCTCAAAACACTATTTTTTACAATTTGTTTTCGCTGTACATCACCAACTTATTCTTTGATCATGAAATTAATCATCCATTTATTAGACATAGTGAAGTTCAATTATGTTAGTTTTTTTCCATATTTTTTTCTCAATTAGGAAGTATTTCTAAAAATTACAATTTCCCTAGTTAAGCTCTATTAGAATTTTATCGACACCAGTGCAGTTTTTGATTTTTAGAAAATTCCCATTTGATAATATTTATAGTTTTTTATTTTTTATTTACAATAAATAAAAAATATTTTTTTGTTAATTTAAAAAAACAAAAATAAAAATATGTTTGATATATAGATGTTTGGAAAGTGATGACAGGAGGTGTTAATCGGTGATGATAGCAAGATATAACAATGCTGGTTGAAAATGGTGGTCGGAGATGATGGCCGAAGGCAATGGTTAGAGGGGGTGGGCGTAAGAGGTAGACGAAGGCGGTGGGCGGAGGGAGTGGTCGGAGGCGGTGGCTGGTGGGGGTGGTCGGAAGTGGTGGAGGTAAATGAATAGAAAACAAAATTTATTTACAAAACAAGTGAAAACGTATTTTTTTTTCTGTTTACAAGAGTTTAGTAAATAATGAAAATTGCTTATACTTTTTTGAAAACAAAAATAATTGTCAAACATATTTTTGTTTATAGTTCACATAAAATTTAAAAACAAAAACAGAAAACATGAAACATGAAACATAAACTAATCTAAACAGGCCTAATTTTTGTTTTGAAAATTTTACACATTAAAATAGTTGCACTCATGTACTTCCATTAAAAATTTCATACCTTTCTGAGTTTGGGAAGTACTTTTAAAAATTCGGAACAATGGCTAGTCGAACCAACACAGTACAACAGTGACATGGTTAGACGCTCAGTTTGTGATTTTTATAAAATTCAATTCTTGGAGTTTGACTCTGAAAATTTTACCCAGCATAGTATAGTAATAAACCTCTTGTTAAAGTTTCAAAAATTTATTAGCACGAGAATTATTTTTAAAAAATTTGAGAACAATAGATTAAAACACTTTTTTTTCAACAATTCCATAAACAACATATTGGTTTTGATTTATTTTTTATTTTTTAATTTTATGAAATTCATCTCTTGGGGTTTTATTCATAAACTTTTAACACCACTTAGTAGACTCATATACATAGTACAAATTTTATCAAATTTGAAAGTCAGGAAGTATGTGTTAAAAATCCGGGACAGTAAAATTTCAATGGAAATAAAAAAAACAATGGAAGGAGATTTGCCAACTTAAACTCCTTTGTTCTGAAATTTGCTTTCTCAGCTGATGTACTGCCAGGTTTTCCCAAAGCTAAAATCTCTGAATCAATTTATATCTCCTTCCCAAGATTCAACAATTTAATATTCAGAATTTTGATAAATACGAAAATAAAGAAAATTGGGAACTAGAGGTAATCCAGTTTATAGAAGAGTTCTCTTATGGTAAAATTTGTTCTAGCTCAAAAACTAACACGCAAGGAAAACTGGTGGCATCAATAAGAACATACAGCAACCAATTCAACAAATTTTTTTTTTGTTAAATTACACTTTGACCTCTCATTTTGAGGATTATTACAATTAAATCCAAAAACAATTTTATAAAATTTCACGATTATCCGATGTCATCTATTTAGATACCTCACAAGGAGGGTGGCTGGAGACCCCAGTTGGACGACCTGGAGTTCGATTCTATTTCCAGCGATGACGCTTATCGTTTTGTTCTCCGTTTTTTCTAAAGAAGAGATAGTTAGAGCCTTAGGCGAGATGGGCGGTAATAAAGCCCCAAGTCGTTGCTTTCTTCAAGCATTGATGGGTAGTGATCATGGAGGATGTGATGAGTTTCTTTGATTATTTCTTCAACCATAGATCCTTTAGAGAAGTCTTAATACGTCCTTCATTGCCCTTATTCCTAAGAAGGGTGGGCCGGATGACGTTGGAGATTTCAGACCTATCAGTAGGATGGGAATGATTTACAAGCTTCTAGCCAAGGTCTTGGCTCTAGGCTTAAGATAGTGCTTCATCATGTGATCTCAAAGTTGCAACATTCCTTTGTTGGGAGGAGACATATCTTGGATGTCGTGTTGATAGCCAATGACCATGTGGGATCTAAATTTAGGAGCAGGCTCTTGGGGGTTATTTGTAAATTGAACATCGAGAAGGTCTACGATTACGTGAATTGGGAGTTCCTTCTTTATATGCTCCAGAGGGTGGATTTTGGTGAGTGTTGGTGGACATGGATCTAATTTTGTATCTCTTTTATTTCTATGTTTGTTCTGGTTAATCGGTCTCCAATCTAGTTCTTTCGGACCTTGAGAGGATTGAGGTTGGGTGATCCCCTTTCTCCATTCATCTTTATTATCGTTATATAACCCTTTAGTCACTTGATCTAGAGGGCTGTTTAGTGGGGTTAGTGGGGTTTCTTGAGGGTTTTTGGATTGGTACATTTCGTGGCTGCCCTTTGTCAATTTCTCATTTTCTTTCTGCAGATGACTAGTTAGTTAGGGTATCTCATTTGTGTTCTTCTTTGCTTTGAAGTAGTGTTGGGGCTTTGGGTGAATTTTTCCAAATCTAAGATCATTTCAGTTGGTGATGTGCCTAGTAAGATAAGCCTAATCCCCATTTTGAGGTGCAAAAGAGCCGAGCTTCTTGTTATGTACTTGGGTTTTCCGTTGGGAGCTACTTTCGGTGACGAATGCCCCTTTTAAGGTGGTTTTTTTTAGCTTGAGTTGCTACTCATGGGAATTTACTATTGATAACTTGGTCTGGAGGTGTTTTATGCTTACGAATCAGTGTTGCCCGTGTAAGGAGGGAGAGTCCGTTTCTCATCTCCTAATCCATTGTGAATTTATCAAGAGTTGTTGGATTTCGATCTGACGCTTTTTGGAGTGGATTGGATTTTTGAGGAGTTGGGTGTGGTTTTGTCAAACTGGAGGGGTAGGAGAGTGCAGAAGAGAAGGAAGAAGGCGTGGGTTCTATTCCTTTTATGCTTGATGTGGTTGACTTGGATGAAAGGGATAGGAGGTTTTTTGATGGGATTGAGCCATTGAGGCTAAAGGGTGCTCTTCTTAGTAATTTGTATGGTTGACTCTCATAGCAGGGTGCCCCCTTCAGCCGACGAAAGAGTGGACTTTATAGATTATTTTTTCCTTTGAGTTTGCTGGAGTGTTTGTTTTTCTTTTGTTGGGAGTTCTTGTCTTTCTCTTGAGTTGTATGGGGTTCTCCTTTTTTTGGGACGGTATTCCCTTAATGTCTTGCAATAGAATATTTTTACTTATCAAAGAAAAAATGTTTATGTTCCATTAAAATGAGTTTAAGTTTACCCTTATTGTTGTTGATGCTATAAATCGCACTTTTTTAGGAAGAAAGACTCAGACATCTACAGCAAAGGCTTCAAGTTCCCTTTGATGGTTCTCTTCTGGAGCATCAGGTATGTATTTATCCAACTATCAGTTTTCCAACAAATTTTCCACTTGTTTTCATCTAAATGGCCAAAATGTTTTCGTTTCTTAAGCGATAGAAACGAAACACTAGTGGAATAACTAAATTCTAATGTTTCCTTCCAAACATGCAAGAGCATAGCAAAACACACAAAAGATTGTGCAATATGCCTAAACAAGTTTTATTGAAATGAATTTAAAACGTTTTATCTATGTTTTTATATTTCTTTTATAAATTTATAGATGATTGTATTTTACTATATTGACAATAGTATATTAGTATTAGTACTGCCTAAGTAAAGTTTTATATCTTATTTTTTTGGGATGTTATACTTTTTAGAACTATTTAGAGTTGCATTCGATAAAATTAGGTTATTGATTATACATAAATTATTTCATAGAAATATTGATTTTTATAGTTTTACACTTGTCCTTTTACGTGAATAACTACATAAATGTCTATATGTTCAATTTATCAATTATTAGTGTTTAATAAGATTTCAACTTATATTTACAAACATTTCTAATTTTGTTGCATTTACAATATTCTCGAAACATTTTCATAATGTTTCCATTTCCATGCTAATCGAAACAATACACCTAAAATGAAATTTTGATCTTTGATTATGCCATTATGGTAACATCGAACTTATTTAGGAAAAAAATGTCCAACTCCTAGTCCCAAACATATCCATGCTTTGTATTCCTGAATAGTCTAAATTTAGGGAAAAGGTACAATAGTATAATCAGGAAAGGCCCTGATATAATGTTGCATTTTTTTATAGGCCCTGATTATAGTATTGTCCTTTTCCACTATGAGACAACCTTATAATTGTAGTTGTCAATTTGAATATTGCTGAATATCGATTTGTTACCTTTTTGTAACTTTTGTTCGTATGGTGCTCAAAACTTATGCATACCAACAAAAGATACAAAATGTTACAAAACATGTGAAAAGGAAGGGTCCCATACCCCCCACCCCCGTTTGCGTTAA
>JAOTRH010439809.1:0-33221 GCA_034768845.1 Heliamphora exappendiculata
TAATCTTGATCTCGATCGATTTGTATTTTGATCTTGATCTTGATTCTTGATTTTCACTCCTTGATTCGCCAACAATTGTACCGAACCCGAATATCACCGAGTAATTAGAGTGAAAAATTAGAGAGAAGATAGTAGAAAAAAGAGAGATGTTTGGATGAAAACAACTCAAAATGGCATCCCTATTTATAGGGGAAAAATTGTATTTTAAAAAAATCCACACAAACTAGCTGTTAGCCGGGCCTGGTCCAGGCCTGGGCCGAGCCGGGCCCAACGGTCAATAGATCCCAGCAATTGATTTTAAAACAAAAGTCATTTGGGCCGTTGATTAAAAATTTTAACCGTTTGAGGGCTGGGCGAGCGAGGCGGGCCGGATCGGGTCGGGCCCAACGGCTAGCCCGGACCTGGGCTTGTGGCGGACCTAGGGGTTGTGGGCCGGCGGGCCTTTTTAGGCGGGCGGGCTTTGGGTTGGACCGGTGGGCTTAGGAGGGTGTGGCCTAGGCCCGACCCATGAACAGTACGGGCTTAACAGGCCCGAGCCTGAACAGTGGCGGGCTTCGGGTCCCCGTCCAGTCTCGGACTATTTTTACACCCTTATTCAAGTGGAATTAATATAAGATGGAGATGTGAGAAAGGATTATTTATTGTAGTCTGTTGGAAATTTTTCTTATAAAATATAGCCTCACATTTGATATGCAATTCTAATTTAGAGTTGAAATTGTGTACCAACAATTTTATTCTCTCTTACCCGTCTCTTATAAAAAAATTATTAAATGATATTTAAAAAATAATACTTACACAGATGATGAACGATCGATCAAACACAGATACGACGCAAAGATTAAAACTCTGAGTACTCAAAGTTTAATATGGATTAAAACTCTGAGTACTTAAAGCTTATTGATAATTAACTCTGAGTACTCAGAGTTTTAATTCTTGAATCTTATTTAAATTTGATCGGTCATTCATTGTCTGTGCATGCAGCATAACTTAATGACGTTTAAGTACAATGCTTATCTCATGTTGGACCGCACATGATGTGATACCTTGTGAGAATTGTCTTGAGATTGTAATCAAGTTTGCCTCTATTACTCAATTGATTCTCTATAATTTAAGAGTAGTTAAAACAACTTTTTTGAATTCTTTTTTTAATGAATATAACTTGTCACCTTTATGCCAACCAATAACAATTACAATAAAAGTCAATTACAACTTGTGATTGTCATCAAAGAAACAATTAAAAGTGAGATTAAAAAACCCAAAATAAATATTAATAGAATTTTTTTTTTTTTAAAACAAAAACACATATGGAGCGGATACACAGGGTGTGGGTGAGGGGTGCCGTCGCCCTTGCAAAAATCTTAGAAACACTATTACTTATACTGTTCTTCTCTTGAATTTTTAAAATTGTACAATAATAGTCGTGGCCCCCAAAGCATTAATTCAAGATCCGCCGCTGTGCACCGACGTCTATTTGGGTGCATGCTATATGCACCCTCAAATTGAATTTTATATAATAAAAATCAAAATTAAAATAATTATAAATCAATCATTATTGAAACAATCTAAAATAAAAGTTAAAATAACCACGTGTAAGTCTAAAATTGTCATAACTTAAATCAACGTTAAATTAACTAAAAATCAAAATTAAAATAACCAAAAATAAAAGTTAAAATAACCAAGGAACAGTGCACACCATAGCCGGTTAAAGTGCATATCATAGAGAAAAAAAATCATTATAACCAAGTCTAAGGTTTTTTTTTTTTTAATCAGAGAATATGAGAGTCGAAATTGAAATCCAAGTTGGTGAGCAGGTTAAATTGTCCTTTAACCACTAGGACGAACGTCTTACTCTATCCAAGCCTAAGATTGACATAATCAAAACTTAAAATTATCATAACTAAAATAAAAATTAAAATAACTTAAGGAATGCACACCATATCATTCCTGTTTAATCTAACGACCAACGATGGCGAACAAAACTATATTACCAATTTATGTAATGCGAGCAAAACTATATTACCAATTTATGTTCTTCTTTGAATTAGTGACGGAGCTAATACATGTGTAGAAGGGACACTTGATCTCTCTCATTTTTTTATATATTCATTATTACGTCTAAAAAAATAAAATTGAAAAAATCAATTTTGATATGCAACAATTATATGAAAATTACACAAACACATAAACCAACCAACACACGATGAGACATGAGATTTTTTACGTAGAAAACCTCAATAAGGGTAAAAACTACGGGATTAATCCTAGTCCGAGAAAAGCAAGCACTATATGACAGTTTGGTTACAAGAAACGTCTTACTACACCAGTTGAATCCTAAACCTAAAGCCACTCGTCTTCTTGCCGAATTCTCGTGAGCCAATTCTGTGCTTGCTTGCCGTTGGAATCCTCCGTCGGACTTTGTCACTTGAGACTCCTCTCAAGTACTAGTTTTGGTGGTGAAGATGACGAACAAACGATGCTCTTTGAATGTATTAAAACCGCATGAAGTCGTCAATTTTAGCTTAAGAAAACTCCCCCTCACTTATACAGACGCAGCCTCTCAATGAAAAACAAATACAACCCTCGCCTTTTGAGTTGCCTAAACTGAACAAAAAAAACTCACCCCAAAAAAGCTGCTAACCCTACATAACATACAGCTAAGACTCGAGATAGACCGATAGAGGATGGGAATTTAAAAACAAATAGGTAGAAAATTTTTGTGATCAAAATGGTATTTTTCATAATTTTTTGACTTCTCGAACTCCTCAACAAAATGGGATTGTAAATAGAAAAAATTGTTCATTACAAGAGATGGCTCGAACTATGTTAAATGAGTACAAGTTGCCTAAGTACTTATAGACCGAAGCGGTCAATACCGCTTGTTATGTAATGAATCGAGCTTATATAAGACATCTCCTTATGAACTATGGAAATGAAGAAAGCCTAACATTTTCTATTTTCATGTTTTTGGTTGCAAATGCTTTGCATTGAATGAAAAAGATGATTTAGGCAAATTTGATTCCAAATCAAATGAAGGTATATTTCTTGGTTATGTAATTAATAGCAAAGCTTATAGAATTTATAATAAAAGAACGATGTCTCTAGTTGAATCTATCCGTGTTAGATTTGATGAAGCTAATCCTTTCTCTTTCAAGATTTCTAATGATTATGATATAGAAATCAACAAAGAATTGGAGAATTTACAAATCAAAGATGATAAAGGAAAAAGTATCGAGGTTCATATTGATGATCAAAAGAAACATGAAGAGTTGCCAAAAGAATGAAAGATTGCAAAAGATCACCAATTGGATCAAATTATTGGTGAACCATCAAAAGGGATAACTACTCGATCCTCTTACAGAAATATTAGTAATCATCTTGCATTTTTATCTCAAGAAGAACCAAAGAATATAAATGATGCACTAGAAGATGATTCATAGACAACGGCTATGCAAGAGGAACTTAATCAATTCAAAAGAAATGAAGTATGAAATTTAGTTCCTAGACCTAGAAATCATACCATAATAAGAACCAAATGGATTTATAGAAATAAAAAGGATAAAAATGACATAGTTGTCCGTAACAAGACTAGGCTATATAATCAAGAAGAATGAATAGACTTTGATGAGACCTATGCACCCGTAGCTAGGATGGAAGCCATACGCATATTGCTTGCATATGCATCACATAAGAATTTCAAACTATATCAAATAGATGCAAAAAGTGCATTCTTAAATGGCTATATCAATAAAGAAGTCTATGCTGAACAACCGCCGGGTTTTGAAAACTTTCATTATCCCAATCATGTTTTCAAATTATCCAAAGTATTATATGGTTTAAAGTAAGCTCTTAGAGCTTGGTATGAAAAACTAAGCGATTTTCTACTAGACAATGGCTTTGTAAGAGGCAAAATTCACACAACACTTTTCATAAAAATAAACCATGAAGATATGCTTATCATTCAAATATATGTTGATGATATTATATTCGGTGCTACTAACGAAAACTTGTGCAAGGAATTCTCATTATATATGCAAAATGAATTCAAAATGAGCATGATGGGCGAACACACATTCTTCCTCGGACTTCAAATCAAACAAGTCAAAAATGGAACGTTTGTAAGTCAATCAAAGTACATACGGGACTTGCTCAAACGGTTCAACATGGAAGACGGAAAAATTTTGGGAACACCCATGAGTCCATCAACAAAGCTTGACATCGATGAACAAGGAAAATCGGTAGACACTAAGCTCTACCGAGGTATGATCGGTAACCTTTTATACTTAACTGCTAGTAGACCGGATATTATGTTTAGTGTGTGTACGTGCGCTAGGTTTCAAGCATGTCCTAAAGGATCAAATCTAATTGCGGTTAAAAGAATCTTGAGATATTTAATCGGTATAATAGACATAAGGTTATGGTATCCAAAATTTACTTTCTTTGAAATAGTTAGTTATTCCGATGCAAATTTTGCCGAGTGCAAAATAGATCACAAAAGTGCAAGTGGTACTTGTCATTTCCTAGGAAAGTCACTTGTCTCTTGGTTCTCTAATAAATAAAATTATGTAGCCTTATCAATCGCCGAGGCCGAATATGTAGCCGCGAGTAGTTGTTGTGCCCAAGTCTTATACATAAAACAACAACTTCAAGATTTTAAATTGAGCTATGATATTGTGCCTATAAAATGCGATAATACAAGTGCAATTATTATTTTTAAGAATCTAATATTGCACTTGCGAACAAAATACATCGAGATACGACATCATTTTCTTCGTGATCATGTACAAAAGGAAAATATTCATCTAGAATTTGTTTGCACAAATAATTAATGGGCCGATATTTTTACTAAACCACTAAATGAGGATCGTTTTATCTTAATAAGAAGAGAATTAAGATTATTGCATAATAGAGAAGTTGTGTGAGCTTACATAAGAAAATGTGAGAAAATTTGATTTTTGTCAAAAACAAAGTCCATTCTGTCAAAAATCACTTCAGTCGACTAACCCCAGTACCTCAGACGACTGAAATACTTATTGAAAATCCCAAAAAGTCTTAAAGGCCTCATCTAGTCGACTGACCAAAGATTTTAGGTGACTGAATAACTTACTGGAATTTCAAATCACATTAGGGCCAACTTCAGTCGACTGAATAGCCATTCCAGTCGACTGAACTGTCGGGTTTTTAAAAACCCTACGGCGTTGAATCGGTTTCAAAACTGTTCTTCTATTTCTCTCTTCACTCTCGGTTCCCTTCATATATCTCCTCCCACAACCTCTCTTCTAAAAACCTACATCTCCACCACTCCATACCACTCCTACCTCTTCTCTCCTTCACCAAATCCTTCCAAATCTCACAATGCCGCCAAGAACCAAGGAAGGAAAAGGCAAAAGGGTTGCCGGTTCCACATCATCGGCACCAACTGAAAAACTCTTCTCATCATCTAGGGCTAAGGATCTCTATACGAATCATCTTTCCTCCATCGATCCATTCTTTGGTAAGTTTTTTGACATGAAATTCATGCATCGCTACTTTTCCAACATATGTCGTCTCTTTGCATATATAGGTTAGGATCCATTTTTGTTTTATCAACCTACGAGCATTTTCACTCCTCATGTTGGATTGTTCTCTGCCAATCTCAACCAAGAACTCAAACCTAACCCTAATGATCGACATAGTTATTTTTCCACATACCTTTTTGGGAAAACATACCAATTCTCCGACAAAGTAATTACTAATCTTTTTGGGATGGGTCGGGGAGATTTCATCTATCCTCGACCTTCATCAAATTGGATCATGGACCAAGAGTTTACTCTTCACGAATTTCTTCCCATTGTCGTAAATGGACGGGTGACAAATTTTTCTCTCACCCTGAAATATGCTAACCTCAAACTAGAAGCCAAACTCATCCATCTCATTATCACCTACAATATTCTTTCCCGCAGTGGATCTCGCAATTATATCTCATATCTCAACTGCATCATTATGTGGTGTATCTACACTGGGAGGCGCTTTGATCTTCCCTCTCTTGTATGTATGTGGATGCTTTCCCGCGAAAGCACCACGTGCAACTCTCCCATATGATGCTCATCTTACACGTCTCTTTGAGTCTTTTGGCTTCTCTCCTTCACCATCGAACTCCAATCCTCCTAAACCCACTGACTTCTTTAATGACAAATCTCTCTTACTTATGAGATATCGGTTAGACGATAGTGCTTGGATTCCCAAAAGTGGTCGAGAAGCATCCCTTGTGGATGTAGATGATGAGGATGAAGAGCAAGCTTCTGATCAAGCCACTACTCCTTCTCATGCCTCTCCTCCTTCTCCTGCCTCTACTCCTACTATTGATCCTTCACTAGATCCCTCCACCAAAACTTTTCTCAAGCGCTTCGTAAAATCCTTTACCAAAGAAATCAAAAGGGAAATCAAGAAAGTTCAAACCCGCCTCACTCAAATCCGAGGTGAATGCAAGTCGGTCCAAACTCACCTCACTCGCATTGAAGATGCTCTAGAGATTCCACCCTGTTCCACCTCAACACCTCATGAGGAGACCGGTGGTGATGCTGGAGGTGATGACAAGGCCACCAATATCGAGGATGCCAACGATGATGATTCCTCCGGGTCCCTCGCTTTTTGATCATGACAAAAAGGAGGAGAAGCAATGGAAGAAAAATGGATGCTTACCTTTTTGGTTTGCTTATCTTTTTGAAAAATAGATGTACTTATTGCAAACTTTCTTGAAAAGTGAATGTATTCCTTTTTGACCTATATGCATATTTTGGATGTTCAATCATTGAATGTATCTTTTTAAATATATATGCATATCCCTGATGGTTGAACTTTAATGCATGACTCATCATATTGAATGGATAAATGTGAATGATATATCGTTATCATTTGATTCTTGAACATATATACGAAATGCTTACATTGCTTTTAAAAATGAAATCATAATGTTAAGTCTTCAAAATATGCTATTATGAGGGGTAGTCATTAAAACTCTCGAGCATATTTATTTACTCATGCTTATTGTGAGAGGGGCATTATATAACTTTTCTACATTTTTTTGCTCCTTGTTTTTTCATCATCAAAAAGGAAAAGATTGTTTGCCTAACAAAGCTTCAACGACCATTTTGATGATAACAAACTTAAGTATCTAATTATGCAAATTGAGATCATTTACAGGAAACACATGCTAAGCATAGTTAAAGATACAAAGTCAAAGACATGAAGCATATTCAAGTCAAATGCTTCGATGACAAGTTCTTGGAACAATGCAAAAGACGAATGATTGAAGACTTAGTTTAAGATTTTTATTTGTATTGCAAGATAGGATCAATGTAAGTTCACTACTCTTTCAATATATCATTTGAAGCTCATAGGAAACCAAAAGTGAAAAGATATAACTCATGCATATCTCTTTTCTAAAAGGATAAAATATTTTGTGAATGAACTACACTTATGCTTAGATTGAGAAACCTTTTAAACAAGTTTACCTTGTGTCTTAAACATATCAAAACTCATAAAGATCTTATTTTTTATTCAAAACTTTCATAAAATGATCTTTAAAGTATGAAATTTGAACCTCAAAGGTTCAGTCGACTGAATTCATAAATCAGTTGACTGAAGAACCTACTTGAAAATCAATTTGATGAACCTCAAAAGTTCAGTTGACTGAATCTCAATATCAGTCGACTGAAAATATTTTTGAAAAATCAAATCGAGGAACCTTAAAAGGTTCAGTCGACTGGCCCCTTTATCTCAGTCGACTGAATGGACTTTTTATAGGTTCAGTCGACTGGAATTATTCCCTCAGTCGACTGAATTGTCCTGAAGGGTAGTTCTGACAGCATAACGGCTAATTTTTCTGTGAAAGTCAACCCATCTCTTCAGCCACAACGGCTAGCTCAAAATTTTGGCTATAAACTGACCATATCATCAATACAAAAATATATAAGAATCTTTTAAAAATATTATACTCTCTTACTACTCATTCTTGGGCATTCATATTTTATATTCTTACTCATACTTGTGAGAAACACTAAGAAAATCTCATTGAGTTTCATTTGATATATTCCTTGAGAGTGAATTAGAATGCTATATTGTTGTACTCACTTGCTCATTGAAGGAGTCCATTCTTGTACATACTTTTCATCAAATAATTGTTAAGGCTTAGTCATAGTCTTGTTCAAGTAAGGGAATATCACTTGGGTTTAAGAGCTCCTACGCTCTTGGTGTAAAGATTTATCCATCTTATGAAGGAGAGAGACATCTCTGCCTATAAGGAGAGATTAGTAAAAATCCTCAAGCGTGTTGCTAGAGACAAGAACGTAGGCTGATGCGCCGAACTTTGTAAAAATCTTAATTTCATTATCTCTAACTCTCAAACTCTTTATATTTATAATTGTTTGATTATTTATTTATCCAGTTAAGATCAAGAAAATATATATTGCATGTTTTAAATTGAATATCTTGAAATAATTTTTTTTTAAATATCCAATTCACCCCCTCTTTGGATCACATTACACTCACAGGTTTTCAATGAAGATTAGGATTAAAACCTACAAGAGAGTTTTGAGACATTGCCCGGGACAGTGAATTTTTCTCTATACTTTGGGGGCATGATGCTAAGAACAAAATGAGAAGACCACAACAGATAGAGGTGGCAATCAAACCCAAACCGACACACAAAACCAAGACACGAAAAGGAGAAGAAGAAGAAATTTTTTTTTAAAAAAACGAAAACACAAATAAAATATGAGCAAGTGAAAAAAATAACAGAAAAATATGAAGAACCGCAGAATAACAGAAACTAATCCCACACCCTACTATAACCTAAGAAGAAAACGCAAACCAAAAAAAAACTAAAAGAAGGAAAAAGACATGATGACATACCTGAAAGAGGAGAAAAACCATATGAAATTCTCAAAAACTGAAGGCTTGAGACCAAAATCCACGCGAGAACAGGTCGGCACCGAGAGAGGAGAGAGGGAGACACCAAAACTAATGAGAAAAGACACCCTTGAACTCGATTTGAAAACCCAGTAGGCGCGAAGACCGCTCGATCGGTCTAAAGATCGCTCGAGCGGTGTCTCGTCTGTGGTGAGAGAACAATAGCCACACAAGAGAAATAAAGAGTACATAAAGACCACCCGAGTGACCGCTCGATCGGTCTATCAGGCGGTGAAACCCTTACTTCGGTATGTGAAATTGCATATTGAAGAACCGAGCAGGTCTAAAGACCGCTCGAGACACACCGCTCAAGCGGTGTAGCGAGCGGTCACCACACAGTGATCACAAAACTCAAGAGACACAAAAATAAACCAACACAAAGAAGAAAAACAAAAAAAAAAGGACAAAAAATATAACACAAAACAAAGAACATAAAAAAAACTTTAAGATGAATGACACATAAGAGAAGAATTAAGTACCAAGACAAAATCCAGCCGATATGGATGCAATGCTCTATGATACATTCAGATGCATAGCTAGAAATCTATGTGATAAAGCCCACTCATATAAAAAAAGAAATACATTCAGATCGACTTCTACGATATCATGAGAGTGTTTGAACTGATGTGAATACAGGTAGAAAGTTTAGCACATATCAAACCCAACCGATGCGAGTTTCTTAACCATGTTAGAGAGCGATGAGTTACACATAATGAATCCATTTCAACCCAAACATACTCGTCAAACAAACTCCCCCTTAATCCAGGCACAGAAAGAACAATAAACATGATTCCTCTAGCGGTTGCCACACTAAGACGTGCGAGAAAGTAAGGCACGCTTAGGGAGCCATTTCCAGAGCCAGCCTTTTCAAAAACAACTACGAATGCAAAGGCAGCTTTCACATTAATACGAACGAAAAAGAAAAATTTGCATAGGTAGCCATTTCCTTAGATACAAACGCATATTGTCACTGAAACCGCGGCGGCTACACACTGGTACATACGAAAAGACATGGTCCGTATAGGTAGCCATTTTCTCAAATAATCAACACAAAAATTTTGTCCAGATCAAAGTGAAATTCATCATTAGAGAATATGAGGGTTGGCAATGGATTATTGCATGTAGTCAAGGAAAACTGATACAGACTTAGAATTTAATCACCAGTAGATTCTAGTATATGAAAAATCAAACTAACCCAGACCACTAGTGGTGTACAGAATAGAATTAGGTCCGAATGTATTGCTAGGGTTATATAAGAGGACCAACCAACCACAGAAAATAGCAAGCCTCCGGATGTAAAAGCAAACAAAGAAACATACAAATTCATAGATTTTCAAAAAGAACTTAGAACTGCGTACAAAGTGCCCAACACCCCATTTTTGTAACGAAGAAAAACACTACTCGACAAGACAGACTCCTAGAGTCTTCCTAAGAAACTCAAACCAAGGATGATCAAGAGGTTTAGTAAGAATATCAGCTCGTTGTAACTCAGAGTCTATATGTTCAATCACAACAGTGCCATCTTCTATGAGATCCCAAATGAAGTGATGATGGATGTCAATATGCTTAGTTTCAGAATGTTGAACAGGGTTCTTAGAGATGTTTATAGCACTAGTATTGTGGCAATACAACATGATAGGACCATGTTCAAATCCATAATCAAACAACATCTGCTTCATCCATAAAAGCTGAGTGCAACCACTCCCAACTGCTATGTATTCAACTTCAGCTGTAGAAAGGGAGATGGCATTTTTCTTTTTGCTATGCTATGAGACAAGATTGTTTACTATGTGAAAACATCCACCCGAGGTGCTTTTTCTATCATCAACACCCCTAGCCTAATCAGCATAAAAAAACCTATGATATCAGCAGTTGTATCATATGTAAACCAAATTCCATACCTAAATGTCCCATTCACGTATTTGATGATACGTTTAATAGCTTGCAAATGAGACTCTTTGGAACTCGCCTGATATCTAGCACAAACCCCAACACTAAAAACAATATCAAGGCGACTCGCAGTCAAGTACAACAAACTGCCTATTATACTCTGGTACATGGTCTGGTCAACAGATTTACCATACTCATCTTTAGACAGCTTAGTTGTGACACTCATAGGAGTTCGGGCATGTTTTGAACTTTTTAGGCTAAATTTCTTGACTCGATTCGTAGCATACTTGGATTGTGAGATAAACATGCCTGATTTAGACTGTTTGACCTGAAGCCCTAAGAAATAGTTCAATTCACTCATTAGGCTCATCTCAAACTCATTGCTCATTTCTGTTAAAAAGTCTTTCACTAATGTGTCATCAGTAAACCTAAAGACTATGTCATCGACATATATTTGAACTACAAGAATATTATGGGTGTGAGTATAGATAAACAAGGTTCTGTCAACGTCACCCCTATAAAAACCATTTTCTAACTGAAATGAAGTTAACCAGTCATACCAAGCTCTGGGAGCCTGTTTCAGCCCATACAGGGCTTTTCTTAGTTTTAGAACATGATTAGGCAAAGATGGGTCAACAAACCCTTTAGGTTGTTCGACATATACTTCTTCTTTAAGATCATCATTCAAGAATGCACTTTTAACATCCATTTGAAATAATTTGATATGAAGCATATAAGCTATGGCAAAAAGGATTCTAATGGATTCGAGATGAGCCACATGGGCAAAAGTCTCATCAAAGTCAATGCCTTCAACCTGAGTGTATCCATGTGCAACCAATCTAGCCTTATTTCTAATCAACTCACCAAATTCATTTGTTTTATTCTTGAATATCCATTTGGTGCCTATGACGTTTTTGTCAAAGGGTCGAGGGATTAGTTCTCACACATTGTTCATAGCAAATTGTTCTAATTCTCCATACACGACATTAATCCAATACTCATCAAACAAGGCCTCATTGACATTTTTTGATTCAATTAATGATACATAACACAAATTAGTTATCTCATCCCATATTTGATGTCGAGTCCTCATCCTATCAGTGACTTCTCCCAATACTTAAGACACTGGGTGATTGAGCTTTACCCTCACAAAGGGTTCCATTTCTTTCTTTTGAGAACCTTTGGGTTCTGCTTCTTGCACTTGACTTCCCTATTTTACACTAGTAGGGGTCTTCTCGACAGAGTCTTCACTTGCTACCAAAGTAGCTTGACTTTCACCCTTTTTAACTTTCGATTCTTCAACGTATGTACCTGAAATAGGAAAATTAACATCAGTAAGTGTAACAATTGATTCATCATCAATAACCACGTTTATAGACTCAATAACAGTAGAAGTTCTATTGTTAAAAACTCTATACTCACGGCTACTGGTGGAGTAACTTAAGAAGATCCCCTCATTACTGCGAGAGTCAAACTTACCTAACTGCTTCCTATCTCGAAAAACGTAGCACTTACTACCAAAAGTACGAAAGTACTTGACATTTGGTTTAATTTCTTTCCACAGCTCATAGGGGGTATGAAGAGTTCCTGGTCTTGGGTAGACTCGATTTATAGTGAAGCACGCTGTGTTCACCGCTTCTGCCCAAAAGTGTTGTGGCAAGTTCTTGTCATGCAGCATAACACGAGTCATTTCTTGAATGACTCACTTTTTTCTTTCAGCCACCCTATTTTGCTGAGGAGTTTTGGGGGCAGAGAATTCATGGTGTATACCCAATGAGTCACAGAAGGACGAAAAGTCAGAGTTTTCAAACTCCTTGCCATGATCAGACCGAATGCGTATAACAAAATTGAGGGATTTAGGTTTTTCATTTTGAAGTTTAAGGACAAGGGTTTTGAAAATGGAGAACGTATCAGACTTCCCTTTCAAAAAGTTAACCCACGTAAATCGAGAGAAATTATTCACAGCCACAAAATTGTGTTTCTTCCTTCCTAAACTCTCAGTCTTAGTTGGTCCCATCAAATCTATGTGAATCAGCTCTAGAGGAGCTTTGGTGCCTAAACCATCATACTTCTTATGTGGAACTCTAGTCTGTTTTCCCTCCTGACCTGCACCACAGACCCGATTCAATTAACTTTTTAGCTTTGGAATTCCTCTAATTAACTCTTTATTGACAATTTTAGTGAGATCCTTGTAATTCACATGTCCAAGTCTCCGATGCCACAATTCAGCATCATTGATTTTGATAGAATTACAAGTTTGGGTATTTAAAGGGATGATACCATAGCAATTATCAGACGTTCTAACACCATGCATGACTATTTTACCTTTCTTATTCAAAATAATGTAATTATTTTTAGAAAAATGCACTTCATAATGAGTGTCGCACATCTGACTAATGCTCAATCGATTTTTCTTTAAACCGTCAACCAAAAGGACATTTTTCAACTTAGAAAGTCCAGGGGAAAAGATAGTGCCTTTTCCTATAATTTTTGTCAAATTTTCATCCCCAAAAATCACCATCCCACCATTATAAGACTCTAAAATGGAAAACAGAGACTTATCCCCAGATATGTGTCGAGAGCAACCACGGTCAAGATACCACATATGAGAACTTGGAGCTCTCATAGCAGTCTGAATCACATAAGCTTTTAGGTCTTTTGACTGAACCCAGACTTTTCTAGTTTTCACAGGAGCCGACTCTTTTACATGTATTCTAGGAGCATTAGGGATGGACGGTCTGTGAAATGGGGCAGAATAACTTAAGTGAGACATGTCATGCAATTTAAAACAATGTGGTCTGATATGACCTCTCACTCCACAATAATGACATATGGGAACGAACTTCCTATTTCCTATGGGTATTCTATGTAAGAGTTTACAGCAAGGACGAAGTGACCCAAAATACCACAGTGATGACAGATAGGGAAAGAGTTAGGCTTCCCTACCTGGCCACGTTGTAAGATGGCCTTACCTGTCGTACTTGTTCCTTCTGTCTTTACTTTTTCTTCCTTCTTTCCTTTCACCTCATTGGCCTGGTTAGCTTTCACGAATATCGGGGCTGCTATTTATTTTTATTTCCCTGTGGATTGATTAGGCGTACTAGCAAATCCTAAGCCTGCTCTGTCACAAGCTGCCTTTTGATCACCAGGAAGTCCATCCAAAGCACGTGACCCTGCATTCCAACGCTTGAGAATAGCATTAGCATGATTTAATTATTTTTCAAGATCAGTGATATGACATTCTACCTCAGACAATTTAGCAGACTTATCATCATTCAAAAACATGAACCTCTCTATATCTTAGTTATAATTTTCCAAGTTTATGCACAAGGTATTCAATTCATTTTTCAGATCTTCTTTTGCTTGAGCTATCAGAAGCTCTTGCACAAGTTTTTCTTTCTCACTTTCGGAGGTTTTAAGTTGAAAAGCAAGCTTAGCACATTTTCTACTTAACGCATAGCTCTCCTTATACAGCTTATCGTAAGCTCCTTAGAGAGTATCTTTCCCTTGAACAGTTTGGACATTATTCTCTTCTTTCTAATCGCCATTCACAAACTTATTGATATCATTGGCACTATTGTCAGAATGAACAGAAGTCGCAAAGGCTATAATGTTATTATCATCATATTGATCCTCATTGTCATCACTTAACTCAGGTTCGCTTTCATCATCCCAAGTTATAGTGAACACTTTTTGCTTCTTTTTCATCTTGTTTGGACATTCCTGAGTAATGTGCCCAAAACCTTTGCATTCATAACACTGGAGGCCAGAACTTTGAGATTTTTTCCCTTTTTGTCAAAGATTTTAGGACCATTCTTAGGTTTGTCACTCCTGAATCGTTTCTCTGATTTGTCATCCTAATTCGACTTTTTATTTTTTCAAATTTTTTTAAATTTTTTTAAATTTTTTGACAAACATAGCTATCATTTCAAGATTAAACTCATCGTCAGAATCACTAGCAAACCCTTGAGTTGAAGTGAAAGCTAAATTTTTTAAAAATTTATGATTTTGAAAATTCAGCTCCTAAGTTTGCAAGTTTCCAACCAAGCCTTTCACTCTAATAGAATCAATATTTTTTCTTTCCTCTATTGCAGTGACTTTTGGTTAAAAACGTTCGGGAAGAGATCTCAATATTTTTTGAACAATTTTTAAATTAGAGATCTTTTCACCAAGATTAAATGAAGCATTAATAATGTCACATAACTTAGCATAAAAATGATCAAACTTCTCATCTTCTTTCATATGAAGAGTATCAAAATTGGTAGTAAGACATTGAAGTTTAGAGATTTTTACAGTTTGCGTTCCTTCATAAGTGACTTTTCATATCTCTCACGCTTCTTTAGTCAGGTTACAAGTGCTTATTCTACAAAATTCTTCTTGAGTGACCCCGCTAAAGATAGCGTTCATAATCTTACTGTTCCACTTGGCATTCTCAAAATTAGTTATATCCCATTTAGTCGTTGGCTTAGGGATAGTTTTCTCATCTACAGTCATGGTTGGATAACTATACCCCTCAGTAATGGCTAACCAAACCCTTTCATCTATGGACTTAAGAAAAGCACTCATCTAAACTTTCTAGAATGGGTAATTAGTCCCATCAAGAAGAGGGGGTCTACCAGTGAAAACACCTTCTTTTAAAAAATCCATGTATGAAAATCAAAATGAGGTAACAAGGATCACGTAAAAGCCTGCTTTGATACCAATTGAAAAAACTAATTTTGATATGCCACAATTATATGAAAATCACACAACCACATAAACCAGCCAACACACGATGAGACGGGAAATTTTTTACGTGAAAAACCCCAATAAGGGTAAAAACCACGGGACTAATCCTAATCCGAAAAAAGCAAGCACTATATGAGAGTTTGGTTACAAGAAACGTCTTACTACACCAATTGAATCCTCAACCTAAAGCCACTCGTCTTCTTGCCGAATCCTCGTGAGCTAATTCTGTGCTTGCTTGCCGTTGGAATCCTCCGTTGGATTTTGTCACTTGAGACTTCTCTCAAGTACTGGTTTTGGTGGTGAAGATGATGAACTGACGATGCTCTTTGAACGTATTAAAACCACATGAAGTCGTCAATTCTAGCTTAAGAAAACTCACCCTCACTCATACAAACGCAGTCTCTCAATGAAAAACAAATACAACCCTCGCCTTTTGAGTTGCCTAAACTGAACAAAAAAAACTCACCCCAAAAAAGCTGCTAACCCTACATAACATATAGCTAAGACTTGAGATAGATCGCTCTAGCGGTCTTTAGACCAATCGAGCAGTCCTGTCAGTTATGGACAAAACTTGTTGCAGGAGTATTAACCATATTTTTATCTTCCTTGAACATTAATATCACATTTCTTGTCAAATCTACAAAACAACTTTCAAATACCAACAAATGCATCATGTCAAAAAATCTGATAACATTTAAACAATGAGTCACAGACTTGCCAACAATATGAAGACAAGTACTAGGAGAAAATATCCTAACAATAACAATGTATCCAGACTCATAAAAATTGTTTAGTGTCCTTTCCAAAAATAGAACTATTCTATTATTTTAATTTTTTACGAAAATATTTGCAACCACGGATCTTAAAATAACAAATTTTAAAAGATAACATTTTTAAAACTTTTATAGGTTAGGACATTAATTTAATTTTTTATACCTATAAATTTTATTCATATGCTACTAGCGATAGAACATTTAGTACACAATATAATTTTACTTGTTATTGGAATATCATATAAATATCGTGATATTCTTAAAAAAATTACAAAAATTGTTTAGACATTCAAATATTACAAAACTTTCAAATGGGCAAAACTTAAAATCAAGACAACAAGTCAATTAAATCGGTTAAGCTGACACTATAATATTATAGTTAGTTTGATATGTAGTCAATAATTATTAGCATCAATTTGAATATATAAATTTTACTTATCCAAAATAAATAAATAAATAAATAAGTTTCTACCTTAATTGTCACAAAACTTTGTAGAAGTATACATTGCAAATTTTTTATATTTATTAATATTTGTTTAAGTTTTAGCAATATTCTATTATTATTGGTTATAAAGAAATTAATATTTTAAGTTAATTAGTGCTCCCTCTAAACTAGATTCCTAGCTCCGCTGCTGCTTTTAGCTAATATTATTTTTCAGAAAAAATAAATAAATAAGGGAAAATAAGCTAAACAAGATAAACAAAGTTGGAGCAAAGAAATTACAGGTAATTTCACACACAGAAAGTGCTTAACCAAAAAAACAAATGGTTATCTTTGTCATTAGTAGTTTTTTCAAATTTTCCTAGATTATTTTTACTACTAAGATTTCTCAAAATTTTTAAAAAGTACTTAGGAGCAAAGTTTTAACAAAAAATTTAAAAAAAAGTTCAAAAAACAAACACAAGAAGAAATGAAGAAGAACAAATGGGGGAAAATATAATACCATATAAACATAATCTTTATCTCATGTTCCGCTCTACAGAATCTTTACCTCGCGTCGTATCATGTCATATCGGGTTCGTATAAAAAAAAACTCATAATATTAACACTATTCTTTTAAGTAAACGTGTTATTTATGCTAACATTAACACTATATGTGTATAATCGGGTTAACCTAGCTATTTACAAACTGTTTAATAACTTATTTAACTACTCATTTAATAACAAATTCACACTTTTTATTCTATCCATATTTTAATTATAAAATTACATAAATTATAATAAATATAAAATTTCAAACAATATGCCAAAAATATTTAAATAGTTAGATAAAAAAATAACATAAATACATGCATGAAGAACCCCAGAGTTCAAATAATTAATGAAAAAAATTTATAAAAAATTAAACGTGTTAGAAGGGTCTTTTCCAGGTTTTGCGAATTTCGCACTAATCTAATTTATTTATTAAACGTGTTATCAAGTCGTATCATTTTTAGTTTCATGTTAAAAAATAATTGACTCCAACTAATTAATTTTATATAAGTTTCAAATTGTATTAACATGTCATATAAAAAAATTTTGCCTAACCCTAAGTATCATATAAGATTTGTCACGAGATTGTAATCATTAGATTTTCCTCTTAGTCAATTGATCCCCTATATAATTTAAGAGTAGTTATAAAGTCTTAATTTTTTCTATTTTTCTTTTGAAGAAGAACAAATGGGAGAAAATGTAATATCATTTAAACAAAATTTTTATCTCATGTTTTGCTCTACAAAATCTTTATCTTGTACAGTATCATATCATATCGGGTTAGTATCAAAAAATTCTTAACATTAACACTGTTCTTTTAACTAAACATATTAATTATCGTAACACTAACATTACATGTTTATAATCGGGTAAACCTAGCTATTTACAAACTTTTTAATAACTTATTTAACAACTTATTAAATAACAAAATTCACACATTTTATTCTATACATATTTTAATTATAAAATCACATCAATTATAATAAATAAAAATTTCCAAACAATATGCAAAAGATATTTAAATAGTTTGATAAAAAAAATAACATAAATGCATGCACGAAGAACCCTAGAATTCAAACAATTAAAGAAAAAAAATTATAAAAAATTAGACGGGTGAAAAGGGTTATTTTCAGGTTCTGCGAATTTCACACTATTCTAATTTATTTATTAAACGTGTTATTAAGTCGTGTTATTTTTAATTTCATGTTAAAAAATAATTGACTCTAACTAATTAATTTTATATAAGGTTCAAATTGTATTAACGTGTCATATAAACAAATTTCATCTGACCCTAAATATCATGTAAAATTTGTCACGAGATTGTAATCATTAGGTTTGCCGCTTAGTCAATTGATCTCATATAATTTAAGAGTAGTTAAAAGGTCTCAGCTTTTTCTATTTTTCTTTTGAAGAAGAACAAATGGGGGGAATTGTAATACCATGTAAATAGAATTTTTATTTCATGTTCTGCTCTACATAATCCTTAGCTCGTGCTATATCATGTCATATCGAGTTTATAACAAAAAAACTCTTAACATTAACACTATTCTTTTAACTAAACGTATTATTTATCAAACACTAACACTATATGTTTATAACCGAGTTAACCTAGCTATTTACAAATTATTTAATAACTTATTTAACAACATATTTAATAACAAATTCACTCTTTTATTGTATATATATTTCAATTATAAAATTACATAAATTATTAATAAATAAATAAATTCCAAACAATATGCAAAAGATGTTTAAATAGTTTGATTAAAAAATAACATAAATACATGCATGAAGAATCCCATAGTTCAAACAATTAATGAAAAAAAATTATAAAAAATTAAATGAATTAAAAGGGTTATTTTCACGTTCTGCGAATTTCTCACTAATTTAATTTATTTATTAAACGTGTTATCAAGTCGTGCTATTTTTAATTTCATGTTAAAAAATAATCAACTCCAACTAATTAATTTTATATAAGTTTCAAATCATATTAACGTGTCATATAAAATAATCGACTCTAACTAATTAATTTTATATAAGTTTCAAACCATATTAACGTGTCATATAAAAAAATTTCACCTGACCCTTAATGTCATGTAAGATTTGTCACAAGATTGTAATCATTAGGTTTGCCTATTGGTCAATTGATCCCCTATAATTTAAGAGTAGCTAAAAGGTTTCAGTATTTCCTATTTTTCATTTCAAGAAGAACAAATGGGACAAAATGTAATACCATGTAAACAGAATTTTTATTTCATGGTCTGCTTTAAAGAATCTTTATCTCGTGCCATATTAAGTCATATCGGGTTCGTATCAAAAAATTCTTAACATTAACACAGTTCTATTAATTAAATATGTTATTTATCTTAACACTAACACTACATATTTATAATCGGGTTAACCTAACTATTTACAAACTGTTTAATAACCTATTTAACAACTTGTTTAATAACAAAATTCACACTTTTTATTCTATACATATTTTAATTATAAAATTACATAAATTATAATAAATAAAAAATTCCAAACAATATACAAAAGATATTTAAATAGTTTGATAAAAAAATAACATAAATACATGCACAAAGAACCCCAGAGTTCAAACAATTAAAGAAAAAAAAATATAAAAAATTAAACGGGTTAAAATGGTCATTTTTAGGTTCTGCAAATTTCACACTAATCTAATTTATTTATTAAACGTGTTATCAAGTCGTGCTATTTTTAATTTCATGTTAAAAAATAATTGACTCTAACTAATAAATTTTATATGAGGTTTAAATCATATTAACGTATCATATAAACAAATTTCACCTAACCGTAAATATCATGTAAGATTTGTCTCGAGATTGTAATCATTAGATTTGTCTATTGGTTAATTAATCCCCCATATAATTTAAGAATAGTTATAAAGTCTCAGATTTTTCTGTTTTTCTTTTGAAGAAGAACAAATGGGAGAAAATGTAATATCATGTAAACAGAATTTTAATTTATCTCATGTTCTGTAGAACTCTACAGAATTTTTATCTTGTGCCCTATCGTGTCATACAGGGTTCATATCAAAAAAAAATTAACATTAGCATTGTTCTTTTAATTAAACATGTTATTTATCCTAACACTAACACTACATGTTTATAATCGGGTTAACCTAGCTATTTACAAACTGTTTAATAACTTATTTAACAACTTATTTAATAACAAAATTCACACTTTTTATTCTGTACATATTTTAATTATAAAATTACATAAATTATAATAAATAAAAAATTTCAAACAATATTCAAAAGATATATAAATAGTTTGATAATAAAAAATAACATAAATACATGCACGAAGAACCCCAGAGTTCAAACAATTAAAGAAAAAAAATTATAAAAAATTAAACTGGTTAAAAGGCTCATTTTCAGGTTCTGCGAATTTCACACTAATCTAATTTATTTATTACACGTGTTATCAAGTCGTGTCATTTTTAATTTCATGTTAAAAAACAATTGGCGCTAACTGATTAATTTTATATAAGGTTCAAATAGTATTAACGTGTCATATAAACAAATTTCACATGTCCTTAAATATCATGTAAAATTTGTCACGAGATTGTAATCATTAGGTTTGTCGCTTAGTCAATAGATCCCCTATAATTTAAGAGTAGTTAAAAATGTCTCAGTTTTTTCTATTTTCTTTTGAAGAAGAACAAATGGGGGAAACTGTAATACCATGTAAATAGAATCTTTATCTCATATTCTGCTCTACAGAATCCTTAGCTCCTGCTGTATCGTGTCATATCGAGTTTGTAACAAAAAACTCTTAACAAACACTATTCTTTTAACTATAAACGTATTATTTATCCAAACACTTAGACTACATGTTTATAACCGGGTTAACCTAGCTATTTACAAACTGTTTAATAACTTATTTAACAACTTATTTAATAACAAATTCACTCTTTTATTTTATACATATTTTAATTATAAAATTACATAAATTATAAATAAATAAATAAATTCCAAACAATATGCAAAAGATATTTAAGTAGTTTGATAAAAAAAATAACATAAATGCATACATGAAGAACCCCATAGTTCAAACAATTAATGAAAAAAATTTATAAAAAATTAAATGAGTTAAAAAAGTTATTTTCAGGTTCTACAAATTTCTCACCAATTTAATTTATTTATTAAACGTGTTATCAAGTCGTGTTATTTTTAATTTCATATTAAAAAATAATTGACCCCAGTTAATTAATTTTATAAAAGTTTTAAGTCATATTAACGTGTCATATAAAATAATTCCACCTAACTCCTAATATCATGTAAAGATTTGCCACAAGATTGTAATCATTAGGTTTGCCTCTTAGTCAATTGATCTTCTATAATTTAAGAGTAGTTAAAAGGTCTCAGTATTTCCTTTTTTTCGTTTGAAGAAGAACAAATGGGAGAAAATGTAATACCATATAAATAGAATCTTTATCTCATGTTCTCCTTTAATATCTCGTGCCATATTAAGTGGGTTTGTATCAAAAAATTCTTAACATTAACACTGTTTTTTAAACTAAACATGTTATTTATTCTAACACTAACAGTACATGTTTATAATCAAGTTAACTTAACTATTTACAAACAGTTTAACAACTTATTTTATAACAAATTCACGCTTTTTATTCTATACATATTTTAATTATAAAATTACATAAATTATAATAAATAAAAAATTTCAAATAATATCCAAAATGTATTTAAATAGTTTGATAAAACAAATAACATAAATACATGCATGAAGAACCCTACAGTTTAAACAATTAATGAAAAAAAAATTATAAAAAATTAAACGGGTTAAAAGGGTGATTTTTAGGTTCTGCAAATTTCACATTAATCTAACTTATTTATTAAATGTGTTATCAAATTGTGTCAGTTTTAATTTCATATTAAAAAATAATCAACTCTAACTAATTAATTTTATATAAATTTCAAATTATATTAACATGTCATATGAAAAATTTCCACCGGAGCCTAATTATCAGGTAAGATTTGTCAGGAGATTGTAATCATTAGGTTTGCCTCTTGGTGAATTGATCCCCCATAATTTAAGAGTTGCTAAAAGGTCTTAATTTTTTCTATTTTTCTTTTGAAAAAGAACAAATGGGAGAAAATATAATACCAGGTAAACAGAATCTATATCTTATGTTCCGCTCTATAAAATCTTTATCTCGTGTTGTCTTAGGTTTGTATAAAAAAACATTCTTAACATTAACACTATTCTTTTAACTAAACGTATTATTTATCTTAACGCTAATATTACATGTTTATAATCGGGTTAACCTAGTTATTTACAAACTATTTAATAATTTATTTAATAACTTATTTATTAATAAATTCACACTTTTTATACTATACATATTTTAATTATAAAATTATATAAATTATAATAAATAAAAAATTCCAAACAATATGCAAAAGATATTTAAATAATTTGATAAAAAAATAACATAAATAGATGCAGGAAGAACCCTAGAGAATTCAAACAATTAATGAAAAAAAATTATAAAAAATCAAACATATTAGAAGGATCATTTTCAGGTTCTGCAAATTTCATACTAATCTAATTTATTTATTAAACATGTTATGAAATCGTGTTATTTTTAATTTTATATTAAATATAATTGATTCTAACTAATTAATTTTATATATAGTTTAAATTGTAATAGCGTGCCACATTAAAAAAAAATTTCACGTGATCCTAAATATCATTTAAGATTTGTAAGAAGATTGTAATCATTAGGTTTGTCAATTGATTCCCTATAATTTAAGAGTAGTTAAATGGCTTCAGTTTTTTCAATTTTTCTTTTTTCATGTATACTTAATTATTCAAAAAAAATTACATATGTCACCTTTATGTCAATTAATGAATGACAGTCACTGTGGAAATAATGATTTGAAGATAAATAAAATATTATTATATTGATATTTACAATAATATATCTGATTTATTTTAGCTGATTATGTATTTTTTTATAGAAATTATATTAATCGTATTTCGTGATAAAAATACAATTTTAGTGTGAGTGTCTACAATGACAAGGGTATTAGCGTGCGGATGAGTTGATTAATTATTAATTGAAATAGAACATTTTTTTTATTAATATAAGAAAATATATATTTTCTTATTAATATAATTAAACATAAAATTGATTTTTATTTTCTATTATGAAAGAGCATTTTCTTATAAGAAGACTTTGAAAAAGAACTAAATTCCTATTAGTATAAAAAAAATAATCTTTTCTTAATTATTATGAGACTATTTTTTAAAAAAATATTTATTTTCTATTAGTATAGAAAGTAAACTTTAGTTTTAGAAAAAGAAGAACACTTTTTGTTAATATAGAAAGTAAACGTTTTCTTACTTGCTTAAGGAAAAAAATTGAAAAAGAATTTATAACATGAATTTTTAAAAATTCATTTTACATTAATATAGATAATAACTATTTTATTTGAAAAAGAATATATTCTTTATTAGTATGGAAAATAAGTCTGGATTACAAATAATTTTTTCTATTAGTATAGAAAACAATTATGCATGTAGAATAACATATAATTGGGGAGGGAGATTTGAATAACTAGAAAAAGAATGTATATATGTGTGTATATATATATATATAACCAATTTATAAATCGTACATAAATAAGAAAAAAACTAGATATGATGTGATTAATTTTAATACAAATTAAACAGTAAAGAAAATAACTAATCGGCCTTGTTCGGTAACGTTTATATTTTTTATTTTTTATTTTTGTTTTCAATTTTTTTAAACTGTAAACAAAAATATGTTTGATAATTATTTTTATTTTCAAAAAACTGTAAATAGTTTACAAAATTTACTAAATTCTTGTAAACAGAAAAAATGTGTTTTCACTTGTTTCGTAAATAAATTTTTATTCTATCTTTCTTCTTTTACTACCTTCGACCATCAAATCTGGCCATCAACTCCAACCACCACCTCCGACTATCACATTCGGCCACCACTTCTGACCACCTCTTCCGACCACCACTTTCGACCACCATCTTTAACCACCACATACGGCCATTCCTTTCGACCACCATTTTTTACCACCATCGCTATCTCTTGTTATCATCCATAGCCAATACATTTGGTCACCACCACTAACCACCACAATTCGACCACCATCCGCTCCGACCACCAGATCCGGTCATGCCATCCGACAACCGTATACGGCCACTCTCCGACCATCATCGCTACTTCTTACTATTATTATTGGCTAATACATTTGGTCACCACATTCGACCACTACATTTATTCATAGTATTCAACTACTATTTTTCAAATATATATGTCCTAAACATATTTTTATTCTTATTTTTTATAAAAATAAATAAAATCATATTTTTTGTTTATCGTAAACAATAAATAGAAAGCTGTAAAATTTACCAAACAGTCGTGACCAATTTATATTAGTATATAAGCATGGAAGAAAATAACTTGATATAACGTGAACAATTCATATTAATACATAAACAAAAATTTTAAACCAAGATGGAATATTTGGGCTTTATTTTCACTGAGAGTGAAAATAATACCTGCACAAATGATGGAAATAGGTGAATAAATGACAATAAACTTAAATTAAGTCCAATGAAGATTATATTTGTACAATGCTGGGCTAACTTGATATAGACCAGTTTCAAGAGTGATAGAAAATAAATATATATTATAAAGAAATAAAAAAAATATTTGAGTATAACCAGTTAAATATATATTATATATATAATATATACAGGCAGAATAACAACTATATGATATAGTACAGGAGTTTAAGGAGTGAAAAGCGCATAGCAAGAGATAAGAATATATCCTTTGCCTATACTATGATGTAAAAACAGGCAGCATTTTTGCCTAGATCTAGCCACTTGAGAATTCTATCAGTACTCTTATTGAATATGGTGGGCTTAATATAAACATTTTAGCTTATCAGAACTAATATACATAATAAAAAGACATTTCAAAAAATTTGGCAGCATTTGGGTTGTATCCCTGCTTGCATTTGGGTGGGTATTTCTGGGGTATTACCCATGGGCAGAACCCTGACTAGAAATAAGAAAAACCACTTTTTCTACTGGCACCCAGGGGTGGATGGGAACAGTCACCTCTCTAAAATTTGAAAAAAAATTCATAATTATAGTAGTATTAGTCCAAAATATATTTAGATTATATAAGTTCGTCTCTTTAAGATTTTTTTTTAAAAACTTAAAATGTCTCTTAAAAATTTATAAAAACAATTCGCTCTCTCTAAATTAAAATCCTACATAGATTTGGCTTTAGGATTGGTAAAAATTCTATTCTAAAAATGACAGAATCCCTACTTATTAGATTAGGTTTTTTGGGATGTTAGTTTGTTTGAGGTATCATGGCATAATCTGGATTAACGTGTAATGTCGGTCAGGGCCACAATGTTTGTAAATTGTGTGGAGAAATAATAGCCAGAGACGTTGTTGTCTAAGTAGAGAAGAGGCAACAACGGCTGTCAGCAATTGGTAAGTCACTCGAACGTTTGGTGGGTGCACATGTGACGTAATTGCAAAGCCAAATTATTAGATGATTTCGGAGTATTATGTAGGGGATGTGTAAAAAAATTAATAGTATTAATTTTTATTATTTATTTATTATGGCAATTCAAGATGATAGTTTTCATATTTGTCTTGTTAGGCTATGTTTTAAGAGTTTGAGTGTGTTTGTGAGTTTAAATTAGAATAAAACTTGGATAGTTCAACAAGCATATTCTAGCTGTTATTTGAGTCTATCTTTACTTGGTTTGTTTGAGTATTTCAGTTGAAGTAAAAGACCAAAGTACAACTGTGCAAGTTAATGGTATAAGCAACTGAAGCATGATTTGACATAGACCTTTGGTCACTTGACCGCTGGAGTGTCCAAAAGACTGCTTGAGCGGACTTCAGACAGTTTTACTCAAATCAAAACTTTGCCAACTTGGATTTTAAGGTGATCTATTTAAAAGTCATTAACAAGCTATGAAAACACTTCTTAATACTCAATTATTCAGAGATCTCGTGCATAAACAAAAGCGTGTTTCGTGGCCCAAATATTTGAAGATTGTTCGTGACAAATCTTAAACGGCGTTTAAAGTTCCGACAAAAGATTCTGTCAAAAAAGTTAGTACAAGAATTTCTTACAGTGGGAATCAAGAAAAGAATAATAAACAAGAATTCAACATACAAGTTTAGAACTAGAAGATTGAGGATTCAATCAAAAAGTCTATAAGTTGTTTTGTAACTGTTCGTATTATAGTGCTTGATTTCTAGACTTGGTAGTCCCGTAATTTTTACCCGTGTTGGGTTATTTCACGTAAAAAATTCACGTATCGCGTTTACTTCTTGTTACTTATGATTTGTGTATGGAATTGATTAAATCGTTAAAATATCATTTTTATCAAACAAAAAGAAAATCATATTTTTCACGATGTTACGTAGTATTCTTCATAAATAACTTATACCAATCTATACAATGTGGGTTACCATTTGTCTCTTAACTACCCAATAAAGATGAGTCACGTTTCTATTATAAAATTTATAATATAATGCTAGAGATACCAACTTATTTTATTAAATTAATATCTCAAACGATGTGGCACAATCACAATTATGAAATTTAAATAGAGTCTATATGGGACACATTACATCAATAGTTGTGATTGTGTCGTAGCATTTGGAATATTAATTTGAAAAAAAGAGTTGGTATCTCTAGTATTATTGTATTATTGTAAAATTTATTACTATCATATTAAATGAGAATATCATACTAAATGATATTGTTGTAATTATTCAGTGCACTAACTAAATAATTACTCAATTGCACATCAGTTCAAATTAATGTACGAAGATGTGCAACTTATAAATGAACGCATATCTATATAATAAGTTACAATAGTTGATGTGACGTCTATTTCTTTTGATCCAACGACTACTCTTTATTCCAAGCAATTCAACGGTCGAAACTATCTTTTTATTAGTTTTGAAAATCTCCGATACTAAGTTTTGATTAGTTTTTTTTTAATTTATTGTTGAGATCTAGGTTGATCCTGTATATATTGTGTTGTTTGCTTTTATTACAGGTTATTTTGTGTATAGTCAAACTGTGGGATTATCTAAAAAACAAAGAGAATTTTGCCAATTATTTTTAGATATTGAATACTTAGAATAATTATCTATATTTTTTATTTTTTTTATTTAGTATTTTTAATATGAGTTATTCTTTTTTTTTCAATAATATAAATTATTCATAATAATATAAAATTTTAGAAAAATTATTAAAATACACAAATAAATTTTAAAAAAATAGTACCTTCATATACGAACTTTTAATGAGTATTGTTAACCTCTAATAAAAAGTATTGTTAACCTCTAATAAAAGTTGTTGAGCACCATCTTAATTTCTTCCTACCATGATTTTTAGTACGTATTGTTAGCCTCTAATATAAAGCTATTGAGGGCCCGTTTGGGAATTTTAATTTTTTTATTTTTTGATTAAAAACACAAAAAAATCAATATAGTTCGTTTGCTAAAAAAGCAAAAAAATTAAAAAAATAAAAAATAAAATCAAAATAATTAACTCTTTAAATATTTTATTCAAATTCTAATCACTTTTAAAATATAATAATATTTTTTATTTATAATTTATTTATTACCTTTACGAATTACATATAAGTATTAATATCAAATATATAAAATAAAATTTTAATACTTTTATTGGCGCTTTCAATTTTCATAATTGAGGCAATATATAATAGAGGGTAATAATATGGTGTGCGCCGACTATTTGGATGCAAATCATATGCACCGTTAATCTAAAATTATCATAATCAAAATTAAAATTAAAATAATCGAAAAAGTGCACACCATATAATATCTGTGTAATCAAATGTACCAACCAAGGCTAGCAAAACTATATTACCAATTTATGTTTTTTCTTTTAGCTAATATTATTGTTTTAGAATAATAAATAGAAAAGGAAAGATAGGCTAGACAAAAGAAATAGAGTTGGGGAGAGGTAATTATGTGTTCAACCAAAAATGGCTATCTTCATCTTTAGTATTTTTTTCCCTATTTTGTTTATATTTTTTTTTCTTCTAAAATTTCTCAAAATTTAGAAAGAAAAATATAACTAGGTGCAAAGTTTTGACAAAATATGAAGAAAAAAAATTTTTGTGAGGATTCCAATTTATAGGCCGTTTATTATTTTTCATTCAGCATAAAAATTTTTAGTAAGTAAGGTCCATCCGCATGAAAATTTTAACGCGCAACGTTCTTTTGGAATAAAAATACCCTAGAACAGATAAATCTATCTGTGCCTTTTAAAAACATGCATAAAGAATATAGATAAATTTATCTATATTTTATTAAAATTACATGTAAAGAATACAGATAAATTTATCTGTACTTTTTCAAAACATGTACAAATAATACAGATAAATTTATCTGTTAAGCATAAATATGCATAAAGATAAATTTACCTATTTGCATTATTTGTATTTATATGCTTAATAGATAAATTTATCTATTTACATATTAAACAGATAAATATCAAACAGACAAATACATCTATTTGTTATGCAAAAAAGATAAATTTATTTATTTGGAAGGTATTTTCGAAAAAAATCGCGCAATTGGACCTGCATTAAAATTTTTGTTGATGAATCTTGCGCATTAAAATTTATTTTTTTAAACTTTTGACTAAAAATTTTAAAAAAAAATTAAAAAATAAAAAATTTTAAAAAAATATTTTAAAAAAATCTGATACCATGTGAATAGAATCTTTATCTCTACCACAAGAATGTGATACCATGTGAGAATTGTCTTGAGAATGCAATCATCAAGTTTGCCTATTGGTCAATTGATTCCCAATAATTTAAGAGTAGTTAAAAGATCATAATTTGTTTCTTTGTTATTAATATAATATGTCACCTTTATGTCAATTAATGAATGACAATCACAATGGAAATCAATCAAAACACTCCTTCTAGTGTGAACCCAAAATTAAAATTTATTTATATTTTTTATTTATAAAGTTATTCAACAAAAAATAATTATTTCATATTTTTAAAAAATATTATTTTCTATAATTGTAAGGACAAATAAAGGAGAAAAAGTCTTGAAGCATGTACCTTGTTAAAGACTTAAAAGGGTAAATATACACGAATTTGTCTTCAAGCAATGCATCTTTTGTGCAAAATACCCAGGAATGATTTGTAGAGCCCAAACCTTTTCTCCCATCCTTGCGCATGTGGGCTTGACCAACGCATTACAAGTTATACCCAAGTCTGAATATATATATATATCAGAAAATTGATAAACAATTTAATTTATAGATTATTTATTATTTTTTATTTAATATAAAATTTTTTAATAAGTAAAATTTATCTGAATAAAAATTTTAACGTTCAAGATCCTTTTAAAACAAAAATACTGTAAAAAAAATAAATTTATTTGTACGTTTTTCAAACATGTATGAAGAATACAGATAAATTTATCTATTTTTTATTGAAAGCACATGTAAAGAATACAAATAAATTTATCTGTATATTTTCAAAACATGTATAAAAAACACACATAAATTTATCTATCTTGTATTGAAAGCACATATAAAAAAAATAAATAAATTTATCTGTTTTATTAAAAGCACGTATAAAAAACACAGATAAATTTATCTGTTTGCATTATCTATGTTGATATGTAAACAAATAAATTTATCTGTTTGTTACGTAAAACAGATAAATTTATCTATTTGCAGGTCTTTTTAAGAAAAATTACGCAATTGAATTTTGCGCGTTAAAATTTTTATTGTTAGATCTTGCGCGTTAAAATTTATTTTTTTAGACTTTTGACTGAATATCCTATATATATTTGGTAAAAAATACCACATATATATATATATATATATACACACACTGTTGGTCATATTTCTCTTTATCAAGAAATTGAAGAAGCCATACAAGAGTTTTGTCGAACCTGTTCATATAATATCAAATCATATAGTACCTAAGTAAAGTAATTTTATGAGACCCGTCGAAATTCGGCTCTCTCTTATTTAACTAGGAAGCTCATTTTGAAGTTTCTACGCGAATTAAAATTGAGAAAAAAGAGTTTTCAATCACCGACTTAAATTCATTGTCGAATCCTACTCAACAAATATATATATTGACAATTTTAAATCAGGTTAAGGCAGATTTATCTTGTTCTCTTTAATGACGGCCTTCTATTATTTGTAATACCCGGGACGATTGTAGAGCCCAAACCTTTTCTCCCATTCTTGCGCACATGGGCTTGACAAAACGCATACAATACAAGTTATACTCAGAGTCTAAATACTCATATACTTATGAGTCTTTTCACATTTCCCTCTCTCTAATTAGGGTGGATTAGCAATTAGTTTAAAAGTTAACTTTTTTATGTTTTTATATTTTTAGTTAAAAAGTTAAATTTGATTCAAAGTAAGTTGTTTGATAATTTAATTTTTAAGCTAACTTTTTTAAATTAATTATTTTGGTAAAAAGTTTAACTTTTTTACTTTTTGTTCAAAGTGAATAATTTTACCCTTCTATCTATTTGATATTAACAATTATATGTAATTGGTAGTGGTAGTAAATAAATTATAAATATATAGTATTATTGTATTTTAAAAGTTGTGAGAGTTTAAATAAAATATTTTAAAAATTTATGTTTTGATTTGACTTTTTAACTCTTTTGCTTTTTGATTTTTTTACTAAACTAGACACCCTTAACTTTTTAGCATTTTTAATACAAAAAAAAAAGCCAAAATTTACTAATCAAGGCCTTAATATGGGATATCTGGACAAGTGAATCACTTCACTTCCCACCACTACAACCATTAGCTGGGGTCAAGGACCATAAGTGGCTTATTATCTTCTTGAACTCAAAATCTTAACAAGGTGTTTGTATTGGATGATTGAAGAGGAGCTGGATTAGACTATTAGTACAAAACAACTTTTTTGTTATATGTTTGAATGCAAATTAGAGGTTTAGAAAAAGAAAAATAGTCTAGATTAGACACTCAATCCTTTAAATGAGAAATAAGTATTGAAATAGGGGAAGGTGGGATAAAGAATGAATAGATCATATATTGGGGAAAGGACTAACTTAAAATAACAATTTTGTCCTTTAATCTTACGTTTGAAACATTTTAAAGTTTTTTATTTTTGTTTTTAAATTAGTCTTTTGTATTTTTATTTGTATTTTCTTAAATTGAGTAACTCTAAGATAGTATTAATAACTTATTTAATTTTCTTAGTTTTTGTTCCATTTTGTTTCAATTTTTTGATTTTTACTTTTTACTCGATTTTTTGCAAAAGGCCGCCTCTCCAAATTGTTAAAAAAATTCACTATTATAATAGTATTAGTTTAAAATATTTAATGATTATATAGGTTCACTCCTCTAAAAAAAATTTTAAAATTTAGTATATACTTTTCTAAAAACTTACAAGAATAATTCTTTCCTCCTAAATTAAAATCCTACGCATGTCCCTTATATTTAGGTAATATTTATTTTAATGATGTAGCAAAAAAATTAAGTAAAATAATATTAACTTATTTTTATTAGATTAGTAAAAAACAAGGGTAACATATTTAATTTTTGTTAAATATTTTTATTTATTAAAAATATTATATGTCATTGCCTACTGGCACTATGATAGTACCTTATAATTTGGTAATTGATAGTCACGGTATATTATGTTATATTTACGAAGTGCTTTTATTTAATGATACAGTGAAAAATTACTCATGTAAAATAATATTAATTTATTTTTATTGAATAAATAAAAGATAAAATCTGTTTAATTAATATTAAATATTTTTATTTATCAAAAATATTATATATTATCGCTTACGTAGCACTGTCATAGTACGTTATAATTTGCCACGCATTGAGAGCTGCTTAAAAAGTTTAGTACCTGTTGCATTAATTTTAGCATTGATGCCCTTGGCATTATTCTGCATGTGAATGTGGACCCATTGCCCTATGCACTTTGGTCATGGCTCATGAATAGGGTGCAATCAAGCTCAACTGTTCATGAACAATTCAAGTTTAATTTAGATAAAATTTATTTGTGTTCGATTCATTTAATAATGCATTGTTCATAACTAATTTATTAAACAAGCTCTCGAGTTATAAACTCATTTAAGAGAATACACTTATTAAATTTGTTTCTCTAATCTTATAATAACAAACTTAATTTTATTTGTAAAAGTGCTCGAATATAAACTCGAGTTCAAGCTCGAGCTCGAGCTAGCATATTTAGGTAATTCGAGCCCAGCTCGAACATGTTAATTTTTAAATGAGTTGAACATGAATAAATTATTAAAATATTATTTGAGTTCAAGTCAAACTTAAACAGTACTTAAAAAATTCAAGTTTGTGAAAGCTCAACTCGAATAAACTCAGTTCGGTTCGTGTATCTCCCTACACAAACCAAATATCATTACCGTTAGGGTGGTCACTGTTTGATTTTGTACAATTTTAAACTAAATTAAAAATCAAATCGTTTAGAACAATTTTAAGAATTTAAAAAAGGAAACCAGACTGTAAGTATTTGAAAACGGGATTAGAACCTATCTAATAAGGAACAGTTCAATTTTGGTCTAAATATGTAGTTCTAAAATTAAGTATTTATTCCTTATTTTATATTTAAAAAATTTATATATTTATTTTGTTTATTTTTTCTATTTTTTCTTTTTATTATTTTATTTTACCACTTATTTCATAACGTTACAAAAAGTAGTTCATATACATATATAAGGTATGCATTATATTTGAAGGAAACAATTAATATTTTAAAGTCATTTCTTTATATATATAACAAATAGTATAATATAAA
>JAOTRH010439828.1:6740-33218 GCA_034768845.1 Heliamphora exappendiculata
TTCTATCCGCACGCGCAAGAGGGGAAAAATAAGATGAACATAACATCTCGATTTTGGAATAACCGATATTAAAGTTTTTAAATCTTATATATGCTATCTCCGTTAATGATTAAACTGAGATTAAAAATCTTTCGTCTTTTTAATCATGCTTTTACAAAAATTGAAATCTTTTCAATTTTTTAGGTGTAATATTTAAGCATTATGTAGTAATGCCTTTAAAATTATTTGTTCCAATCATGGCATTCATCACCAATTTTGTTGCCCATATACACCTTAACAAAATGGTATTATTGAACGAAAACACATATACATGGTTAGACAGCACTTGCTTTCATGTCTTAAGCATTTGTTCCCTATTCTTATTGGACCCATGCTTTTCTTACCTCAGTATGTTTGATTAACTGCATGTCTTCTACCTCAATTAAGTTCTCTTCACCATTCCAACTTTTTCACCATTCCAGCTTTTTTATTATAAACCTCTTGTTCTTTCATACTTACAACCTTTGGTTGCACTTGTTATCCATTTCTTAAACACAACATCTCATCTAAGTTAATAGATCATACTATACCTTGTGTTTTTTCTAAGATATGCCCCTCATTTCAAAAGTTTCAAGTGTTTGAATCTCAAAAATAACAAGCTTCGTATTTCATGGCATGTTGTATTTGATGAACACATATTTCCATTCCAATCTCTAGTCCCTACTATTTCAACTCCCTCCACTACTTCAACAACCCTTGGCTTTCTTCAACTCATTTTTCCATTGTTGCATCAACCTCTTCCAGCATACCTCCCATGCACCAACAATTAGGCTTACCTTTAATTTTTGTAAATGCTTCTCAACCACTTCCAACTCAAACACCAAAAGCCTCATCTTCTATTGCTGTAATTCTTGTTGCTGCATCACCTAGTACAACATCCACTAATATCATTTCACCTACTGCAACTTCTTTTCTTGCAGCTTCTCTTATTATAGTACTTCCTTTAAGTTTGACTAATACTATTTTCATTCCAACATTCCCATAAGCTCACACCTTGCCTCAACCACCCCCACCAATAGATCCACCTACCATTACTGATACCTCCCAACCTATTTCTTCCATGTGGGTCTAACTCCCATCTTTTCCTTCAAATAATACTCTCAATACACATCCTATGCGAACACGCAGTAAGTCAAAAGTTCTCACCTCCAAGCACTGTCTTCATTTCCAACTCATCAGCTCATTACAACACACAGAACTTGAATCTACTTGTTATACCACTGTTGCCAAATCCAAAGAGTGGCGTAAAGCCATGGCTGAAGAATTCAGAGCCTTTCAACGTCAAGGCACTTGGTCTTTAGTACCACTTCCACCAAATAAAAACGTGATTGGTTGCAAATGAATTTATCGCCTAAAATATAATGCTGATAGCACTCTTGCTCGTCATAAAGCCCGCATAGTAGCTAAAAGATTTCATCAGTAACCTGGCCTAGATTACGATGAAACCTCTACCTGCGTAGTTAAACCTGCCACCATTCATCTTGTTCTTACTCTTGCCACTCATTTTCATTAGCCTCTTCGTCAACTTGATGTAAGTAATACCTTTTTACATGGTCACCTCAAAGAAGAAGTCTATATGACTCAACCTCTTAGATTTGTTAACCCTCAATATCCTAATCATGTTTGTCAACTTCATAAATCACTTTATGGTCTTAAACAGGCACCCCGTGCTTGGTTTTAACAATTTACATCACATCTCATATCTCTTGGCTTTGTTGCTTCTCTAGCTAATCTCTCTATTCTTAATCTTCATACTAGATCCTCCATTACAATTCTTTTGCTATATGTTGATGATATTGTTTTCATTGGCTCCAATTTTACACTTATTTCCACTCTTATCAGAAACTTGGGTGATATTTTTGAACTTAAAGACTTGGTTCACTTCACCTACTTTCTTGGCCTAGAAATTCACCGTTCAACAAAAGATTTATTTTCTAACCAAGCCAAGTACATTCATGACCTATTAGTCAAAAATAAAATGAAAGATTGCAAATCTTGTCGCATTCCATTCTCTTCTTTTTTCCGGTCACAAAAACATGGAGGGTCTCCACTTTATGATCCCACTCTTCATTGAAGCTTTGTTGGTGCTCTACAATATGTTACTTTTAGTCGTCCCAACATCGCCTTCTTTGTTAATCGAGTTTTCCAGTTCATGCATTCCTCTACGGACCTACAACTAATTGCTGCCAAACAAATCTTGCATTATCTAAAGGATACCATCACACATGGTATTTGGTATCATCCTAGCTCCCTTTTTCTTTCGGCCTATTCTGATGTCAATTGGTCAGGCGATCCTGTTGATCGTAAGTGTACTTCTGATTTTTGCTTGTTTCTTGGTTCAAATCCAATTACATGGTCTTCCAAAAAGCAATCCACCATTTTCAAATCATTTACCGAGGCTGAATATATGTTCCTAGCATCGGCTGCAGCTGAGCTTTATTGGTTTTGTATGCCTCTTAAGGATATTCATATCTTTCTTCCTACTACACCAGTTCTATGGTGTGATAACGTTTCTGCACTTTTGTTGGCATCTAATCCTGTCTTTTATACACACACCAAATATATTGAAATTGACTATCATTTTGTTCAGGAAAAAGTAGTTAATAAAGATCTTATTATCAAATTTATTTTATCTGAAGATCAAATTGCCTACATTCTAACAAATTGTCTTTCCTCCACTTGATTTTCATGTCTTCCATCCGAACTCATAGTTTTTCCACCCATGAGTTTGAGAAGGGATACTAGTAATACACTTAATCTACCAGCTGTAGTTAGTTAATGCCAGTTGTAATTGGTTGTTTTTGTTATAACTAATTGGGAGATTAAGTCTGGCGGTGCTTTGTAAAATGAAAGGAAGGAGATGTGTATAAAGGAAATGTGGAGACTACTATGAAGATTAAGTCGGTTGAATAACAACTTCAGAAAAAGTAGGTTGTGTTGCTCTTTTAGCTTTTTAACTTCTCTAGCTTTCATTTCTATTTGCAGATAGTACATATCTTCCACCATTGAATATAATTTTATCTTTAATCCAAAGACCAAGACTAATTCATTTTCTCTTATCCAATACTATTTCATGTACTAAACAAAGATTATATATATATGGACCCATAGTATATATAACTCCACCTAGCTTCTAAGTACTATATATGCAATTCTAATCCCATAATATCATATATCCCTTTACTCTTCTATATCCTCTCATTTAATATTTGGACAAACAAATAGACCATTAAGGCTATAACAAACTTTATGCAAGATTTATGAGAGGCAATTGCAAAAAGAAAAAACAAAAGATAAGGGTAAAACACAATATTTATATGATTCATCTAATAAGAGCTACGTTTACCGTAATTTTACTATAATGAAGAATGAAAAGCTATATCAAAATTGTATTTTTGGTGTCATGCAGAGTTCATGTGCTTTTTTTTTTATGGAAAGCTACGATTGTTAAAAAGTTAAAAGGTGATAGTAGAGGTACGATCCGCCAACATTGGCAAATTAACCTTGAAATGTCCATGTTCGATTGGAAATAACCCAATGAACAACATTGATTGCCTTAATATGTCATAAGCTAATTCTCAGTCAAATTCTATTGTTTAGGCTCAAAATTTGTAATTTTCATTTTAGGAAACTTTTGTTTTAGTAATAATATTTTTTAGAATTTTTTTTTAAAATTAGTTTGTCTCGGCATGTTTCTTTATGTTTTTAGTATTTAAATTTTGCCTTAAGTTAAATTTTCTATTTTTAGTAATTTCTTCTTAATTTTGTATTTTTTTAACATGAAAAATAACATATTATATATGTAGAAGGACATACAAAGACTCCATTACACCTAACACTGAGTGAAAACAAAATAATACGAGTTACAGCAGTGTCATACTCTTAATTGGTGAGAAATCAACTTAAACGACCTGAGCTCGTAGTGAAGAATCATTTCTAGGTTGAAAATGATCTCCTCTACCCTTGTGATCCTATCTTTCAAGTATTCCTTCGATCACAGCCATATTTTCAGTTTGGCCATATACATTATCTCCTCGGAGTTGATTGTGCCGCCTAATTGATGGTTTTTTTATTCATTTAGGATTCGGCCACTATAAATTCAATGTAATAAGTCGTACGTAGGCCTATTCAATAGTTGCATATTAATAAAATTTATTAAGAATTTTTTCATTTATTGTGTTTATTATTAAAAAGAATATCTCTAATTTAAACTGACTTGTGAGTTTCGTTGTCATTATACCTTTATCCAATACGTCTCCCAACATTGTCTAACTCAATATACAGTACTTTTATCAAGTTCCACACACTTTAATACTTACAACTGCTGTGTCGATTTCCTTTTGATGCGGGCCAAAAAGAGACCTAAAAACTGAAAAGTACAACTGTTGTGCCACGCTTCTTTCTGTGTACACAAACTCTCTCTCTCTCTCTCTGATTGTGGTCCAGCCAACTGGAAGAAGAGCAATGCCCATATATATAATTATATATACATAATGGCGATAGGTTTTGCGATAAACCGAAGTGAAGAGACAGAGATCATCAGAGAGAAGAGCTAAAATATGGATTGGAATGGAAACCTAATTAGACCCCCTTTTATTTCTCGGCCAGAGAGTTCCTTAAGTTTCCTCTACAACCCCAACGTCTATGACCACCACTATCCAGGTAAACTCAAAACTCCCTACCTCTACTTAATTCCTCCTCCTCATTCATCATCGCTTCTTCTTTTTTTTTTTTTGGTTTCTTTATATATTTTGATGTATTATAATAGCTACTATACATGTAGATTCCTTTAGAGATTTATGTATATGCTAGGGTTCTAAATTAGGGTATTGAAAGACGCATTAATACAAGTGATATAATTATATATCAGTTGATACCTGGAGCTAATGCAGGATTGTATTTTAAGGAGGGCAAAAAGTTGTTGCTATCTTTTTAGAAGATGGATATTATATTTTTGTTAAAGTTTTGGAATGAATATATATAATTTTAAAATATTTGAAACAAATACTACTTTATGGATAAAAATTTTCGAACTTGAGGAGGTGATTGTTCCCATCTACTCTGCTTGGGTGTGTCTATATGAACATCTGTATGAGTTGATACATTGATAAATATCGATTTTTAATATTTAAAATTTTGATACATACAAACAGATATAATTCAAAACAATAACTGATATTTAAAACCTTAAAGAGAGAGTGAGAGAGAGAGATGGTGCATATGCTTAATCATAATACTACTGCAAGTTGGTAATCACTTCAAGAATTATTGTGGTGAGTAGGGTTCTAAATTGCGGAAATAATTGATATATTGGTGGCATTGATCATATAATTATTTATTGATAATTAACACGATTAATACATTAGTAAATATGGATATCATAGACGTAGAAATGGTAAGTGACGTCAGACATTTTAAACCCTAGCAGTAGCAGACTAGCAGTGGATTAACACGAACGCGCAAATGGGTGATTGCTTGGTTGATTCTTCTGATTCCAGGTTTAGAGACGAGGTACCAGGCAGCCGCGGCGGCGCAGGTGGCGTCACGGGCGGCGGTGAAAGGGGTGATACTGGAGAAGGAGAATTACGGGCATCATGAGGTTCATGAGGAGGAGGAGATATTGAAGAAGAAGCGGCTGACCAGCGAGCAGTTAGAGTCGCTGGAGAGCAGTTTTCAGGAGGAGAAAAAGCTGGACCCGGAGAAGAAGATGAAGCTGGCGAGGGCGCTGGGGCTGCAGCCAAGGCAAGTGGCGGTTTGGTTCCAGAACAGGCGGGCGAGGTGGAAGGCCAAACAGCTCGAGCGGTTGTACGATTCGCTCAAACAGGAATTTGATGTGGTTTGCAGGGAGAAGCAGATGCTCCAAGAGGAGGTTAGCATCTTTCCGTACAATCTCTCTCTCTCTCTTCTCTCTCTCTCCATGCATCGTGCGTAGGGTTCCTTGGCCCGGTTTAAAATAATTGTTTTTTTTAATAATTTATTAATTATTTAGTAAAATTATTTTTTTTTTTTACTCTTCCCAGCAAAATGAGTTAAAAAAGTATATTTTTTTTATTAAAATATAAAAAATTTTAAAAAAAATTAAAATAAACAAATAAATAAAATTTTATATTATTTATTTTAATTTTTAAAAAAAAATTTATTTTTTAAACAAAGAATTTAGGTTTCAACTTCATGCCATCGAAACAATTTAAGAAAATATAAAATTTTAGTCAGTAGATAAAAATAAGTTTTAAAAGGCATAAAAAAAATTATTAAAATTTAACCCGAACATAGATATATATTCCTCTTGGAATAATGCTAATAACCGCATATGAAATGGGGTGGTTAATAGATAAATAATGCATGGTATTTGTAAAATTAATAGGGTCTCAAATTCAAAAATTGTACTGATATAATTTTTTTTGCCTTCAACTCATAATCACTGTTTCTAAAATTATATTAATATTTTTTTTTATCTTTATAAACTTATTAATTACTGTCTAGGGAGCGGTCACTAATATGATCATTTCTTTTCTATTTTTATTTGTAAGTACTGTATTAATGATTTTCCAAAAAAAGAAAAAGAAAAACAGGTGAGGTATAGACAAGGTGCAGCTTCTTCATTTCACATTCTTTAAGGTTTCCACCTCCATTTCTTTGAATAGTTTATAGGGTAGAGAAATGTGTATATGGAGCTCATTACTGCCATGGACCATTTTTCTTATCACAAGATCTGGCATGAATCTTGATCCTCCCAATTACAATAATGTATGGATGCTTTTATTATTTTTTAATTATGTTCTTGGTATTATTGAAACTAATAGCTTATAAATTGTAATTTGTAATAAAAGTCGTGAGTACTTGGTAAAAATTATAACTTGTAACTGAAATAAAAATAAAAAAATTATAAATTATAATAGAAGTTGTGAATATTTAAAAAAACTTATAACTTATAACTAAAATTAGTAGTAAGAAGTTAAAAACTACTAACAATAGTTTCGCCAAACAACCAATTGCTTTATGTTGTGAATTTTTCAATTGTAATGAAATATTTCATTAACATAAAATGATGTAATTTTATTAATTTTAAAAATTAAATACTTTATAATATAATACGAAGTAATTTTGACGCAATGAAAATCTCTATTACAGGAGAAGATCTAATTCTGGTGTAATTTTATGTGAGATTACATATAAGATAATCAGTACTATAATATATTGTAAAAATTAAATTTTTTGAATTTTTTCCTACTTAATTTAATAGTTAAAAATCAATATATCTTTTTTTCAATTATTTATCTCATTTTAAGTAAACATAGTATAAATAATATTATTATGTACATAATTTCATCTTGTGCAATATTTATGCAAACTATTTATCAATCTTAGTGTATTATTTATATATCAATCCCGATTCTATTAATTTCTTATCATATCTAATTATTTATTCTCTCTCTTTATTCTATCGTATAACTTATTATATATAATTCTATTTATAATCACACCGTATTCAATATTGTTAGAATTTAAATATCAATCTCTGAACGTAAATTGAAACAAAAATCATGCACACACAAAAAATCACGCAAGAATTTACGTAGTTCGGTACAACCTGCATACGTCTACGAGTACGAGAGATAGTCCATTGTAACCGTAGAGTGTACAATCACAAAATTAAAAACAACCCAAAACTCGACACTCACAACCCGAACGTTGGAACAAATCCCGTTTCTCCACTCAAGAGTCACTCCCGTATTCACAGTATTTTTCTACCTTCTCCTACATCTCTACCCCTTGATTTTCTCTCCACAAACCTATTAAAATAATAAGACTCACGTTTATAGGCAAAAACTTTAAAACATTAGCCACCATGTAATTATAAAACTCTAAAACTCTAACCGTATATAATTATGAAACGTTAATTATACGAATCCACATAATATAAGACATACACCTAACAAATACCTCCATAAATAATTCGAAAAACAAACGAGTCTAAAAATTAGTAGGTTTCACGTAAAAAAAATTCTACCGGAGATTGGATAAACAAACAAGTCTGAATGCACTCTTTAAATGGTGGTACCTAACTTGCTCGATACCAAACTTGATCACCATTGTACCAGTAAAATAAATATTTTGACCAAATATAAATAGATCAAATTAAGGAAAGTTTAATATAAACATAAATTTAATCTAGAAAGCTCATCCGAAATGAAGTAGCGGTAATTTTTTGCGTAAATTGGGATCGAGTCCTATTATAAGAAGTTGATTATGGATCAGTTTCAATTAAAAGTTACGTATTCTATTAAGTCCCCTTTTTTAGTTTTTCAGCAAAATGTCGGCATTTTTATCCTTTATTGTTTGAATTAGTGATTCAGATATATATAAAAGCTTTATATTGATTGGGATCACCATTTTTACATTTCCCATTACCATATTTTGTTTTTGTCATTTGCTATCAATGATCAAATGAGATGATACTCATTTGACATCATAGCACGGAAAGTAGCTTCTCTGCATAAAAATGAGACCACATACTTAAGCTTAAAAAACTCATCATTTTCTAAATTGAAAATAGTTAAAAAGAGATTGATTAGAAGAAGAGATTATCAAAACACATCAATATTTTGTGAAAAATGAGACTATTTTAACCATGTAAGTTAGGTGTTCTCGTTTTTTGCATTTACTGCTTTTAATGGGAGGTTCTCATTTTTTGCAAATTACATGGGAGAAAAAATGGTAAGGAGCAACCAAGGAAAATGACATAATGAGAAGCCCTAAGCGAGTAAAAAGGAAGCCGTTTTTTAAGAACCGTTGAGAACTAAAAATAAATCTTCAAACGGAATTAATCCAAAACAGGTCATTCAAATGAGACTTGGGCTGAATCACCCTAATTTTTTCGACATTATAAAAAAAAAAGGGTTGCTGAGTTCTAAAGAGATGACCACAAAAGCTATGTCGTTAAATATGGAAGGTTTATTTATATAGTATTACTTGTTATTTATGGTTATAATTGGTTGAAGAGTTAGATTTATAAGATTAATAATATATTTGAATTATTAGTAATGGAACTATTAAAAATAAGATTAATAATAATTTACTTTGTATTGAATTTTATTTGATTAAGGAAAAAATAAATTAAGAAGGATAAGAAATATGCCTTATCACTTATTTTGAGTGAAATAGTCGACTCCAATCTAAACTAATCCCTATTCTTATGTTCTCAAATCCAAACTTAATTCCTAAACCCCTAACCAAACATGGCATATAAGTTTTATTTGCAGAGAAGCAAGGGCGGTTTAACAGCTAGGCGCACAAGCAAAGTACTTTCTTAGAGTCTTATGTGAAGAAGGAACCTCGGTTATTATAGTATATATACATATTATGAATATATATTATCTAAAAAAAAGTAAGGGTTAAAAGCATAACAAACTCCAAAATCATTTTAATTTTCAAATTAAAACAGATATGTTTTATATTATTTTTTATTATTATATATATTATACTTTAATTTTTACCTATTTCAAAAGAAAATGTGCTATATATATAATATTTATTAATCATAATTTTTTTGTTTGTGAATGTTATGATTATTGTGTGATGTAAGTAAAGGAAAAAATTATTATCAATCATCATTCACCAAGATATGTTGTTTTAATTTATAGAGGAATTAATTCTCCGATAGATAATGATCTTGATAGATATGTAACCTAGCAAACTTGAGTATATAATATAAAATTCTAATTTGTAATTTTGCTTTTAAAAAAGAGAAAAGTATATTTTAAATAAAATAATTTACTATGTAAAAATCATGCCTCACTAATTTTCCTCAAAAATGGATTGAGACACCTCTACGAAGTTGTTGAGATTAAATCAATAATTCCCCATCGTAAACGAAAGTACAACTATGCACACATCAAAAAAAAATTATACAAAAATTTATGTAATTTGACACAACCTATCTACGTCCACGAGTGAGAAAGATAATTCACTGTAACTGTAGAATGTACTATTATGCGACAAAAAATCTCCATCAAAACTTGACTCCCATAACTCGAGTCTTGAAATAAATCATGTTTTTTTGCTCAAAAGCGATGCCCCTGGTATTTTTTTATCTCTCCCTACATTTTTACTCCTTTAATTAAACTCTACATTTCTACTCCTTTAATTTAACTCTCCACACAACGTCTAGAATGATAAGATTCTTATTTATAAACAAACCCTAAAATTATAACCCTCATATAATTATAAAATTCTACACATATTGGACTTGTTTTGAATTCATAACTCTAACCAAGCCCATATATATATAAATAAAATACTAATTATATGGGTCCACAGAGTACTAGCCACACACCCAACAATCTACACCTTGAATCGAATTCTGCAAAGTACCTTGAAGATAACCGGTATCGATGTTGATTCTACTGCCGTTGTCAATCCGTCACACTCGAACTAGTAGGGCTCGCACCTATACACCTAGATGCCCGACACCTATTCGCCTAAGTATCCACCATCACTTCATCTATTCTTTAAGGTGCATTAATTTCTAATCATCTATCGAATTAGAAAATTATTGTTTAATTTGATTCCACCGATAATTAAAATTCTAACTGCATCCATTGATGATTAGCTTTTTGCCATTGATTGAACTAAATTACTTCTGATTATCTCTGATCACCTGCAATCAAACTTGGTCGCTCTTGATCAAATGCGATTTATGCCAAATCTAACCAATCTCATTTAACTATTTAGAATATGAAAATTTTGATCGTGCTGATGAATCTGCAGCGCCTCAAAAGCCTTTGAAAACACTTTCTCTTTAAACCTTTTTTCTATATATACGAACCGCAAATATAGCAAGAAAAGTTTCAAATCATCGATATAAAATCAATTACCGCACTAAATTAAAACCGAACCAAGCAATCAACAACTAATATGATTCTTTTTCTTCTTTTTTTTCTTTCTCTTTTGGTGCAAATATAATATTTTAATCTATACGAACCGAAATCAAAAATATATATGTGCTTTGATCTCCTACCGCTGCTTTAAATCTTCAATTATCGGCTTTAATACCATTGGTTGGGATTAAATCAACAATCCTTGATAGCAAACGGAAGCATAATCATGCACAAACCAAAAAAAAAAATTACACAAGAATTTATGTAGTTCGGCACAATCTACCTACGTCCACGGGTAAGAGAGATAATCTACTATAATCGTAGAAAATAAGCTCTATAGAATACAAGATATTTAACATAACAATCTCAAATCCAATCAAATAGTGCAGAAACTAAAAGATCCAACACCCATAACTCGAGTCTGAAAACAAATAATGTTTTCCCACTCAAAGGTCACATCGTGATTCTACTATTTTTTTATCTCTCTCTATATTTGTACTTATTTGATTTAAATCTCCACACAACTACTATAATGACAAGGCTCGTATTTATAGACAAATCATAAAATTTTAGCTGCTCATATAATTATAAAATTTTACATATATTAGATTTTTTTTGAATTTATAATTTTAATTCCATCCAAATATATATAAATAAAATATTAATTATATAAATTTACATAATACTAGTCCCACACCCAATAAAAGTAGAAACATTTTAAGATATATGTTTATTGCACTAGAAGAAGGGTTTGGTTACATCTGCCATAACATCTAATCGGTATATATATGCGTAGATGAAATTATGAATTTAAAAATTATAGATTAAAAATGTAATTATAATTTTAAGTAAAAGTTATGAATATTTATTACAGTTTTATATTTATAACTTCAAATAACATAACTATGTTTGTTGATTTAGAAATTAAAAGTTAACAAACTAAAAATTATAAGTACATATGTTTAGATTTTTTAAATTTTTTATTGAGCTATAGGTTAGCTAAATTATAATTTTTAACAGCCAACCTTATAGAGCCTATATAAGTAAATTGATTATTTTATTAACCTGAAAAGAAACTGGCATTTTAATAAGACTATAAGAAACTCGATCTGTTAAGGATATAAATAATAAAGTTATTTTTTTCTCTCTCTAACTAACTTAAGCTTTTAAATAATCAGTTGTATTCAAATTTGAAGCCTAATCGTCCATCAAATAATTAAAAAATTATTTGCACGTGATTTGCGAACTTAAGAAGAAAACTCAGGTCACATGTGAAGGAGTGTGTTAAGAATATAAATAATAAAGTTATTTATCTTTTTAACATGTTAAATTTTTAGACGAGTTGGTGACTAAACAACTTAATACAATCAAACGATTTGAAGTAAAATCAAAAAATATTTTTTCTAATTTATGGTTTTTCTATCGTTTTAAAAGGTTCTAGCATTAAAGGCCATGCTCAAGGAGCAACCCTGCACCAAGAATAAAGTCTCCAAGGGCTACACAGAAATCTCTCGAGATCAGGAGACCGGGGAGAGCACATCAGTCGGAAACCGAAGCTCCGGCAGACTTGGGGGAACCAGCCACCAGCAGATGGCGGAGGGCAGCTATGTTTTCAGCCTCGACAACTACAATCCGGCGGTGGTGCCCCCTTTTTGGTGCACTGCTCCGCCTTCTTACCCTTGAAAAGGCTCCCCGGCCGGTCGTGTATAAAATGATTGTAGCTTCACTTCTTGCTTGATCTTTCTGAAATGGCTGACTTTTTAAAAAAAATCGTGTTTTTTGAGATTTATTTATATTTGGACCAAACGTTTTTACTTTTTGTTACAACTCTTAATTGGTGAAATCTAACTGGTTGGCTGCTAATCTCTTTTTTTTGACTCTTTCCAAGAACTAAAAAAACAGCAGACTCAATTTGACAAAAACAATTGACAAGCTAAAAAACAAAATTAAAAGCCAAATTAAAACACCAAGTCTAAGATATCTGATCTCTCACTTCATTCTGGAAGATAATAATACTCTTTACTTATTTTTTTGATCGGCAAATAAAATATTTTTATATATAAAGAAAAAAAATAATATCTAAAGAGAAATAATTCTCTTAAAAAAAACACGTCAAACTTCCTCAATAAGACCAAAAAACTCCAAAGTTGATAAGGAACGAACCTAAAAGAGAATATGAGCATAAACTACCTACACGCCATGAAAATAACAAACATCAAAACCAAAGCCTGCCTTTAACAATGCCTAGGCAGCCACTCATCAAAGTACAGCAGCATAACCCAATGTTCAGCAAGCACCAATGCACAAAAGCAATTAAAATCACAACAGCAAAGCACAACCCATGGCACCCTAGGCAGCCAATGCACAACAACACCTCCACTGCACCAAACCAAACAGGAGCAACCTCTCAGCACTTGACTCAACTATCCAGCCAGCAAGAGATCCCATCAGAGACTACACTTTTGAGACGAAAGGGCATGTAAAGGCTTCTTTTGAGCAACAACACTTCTGAGACACATTGCAGCCAGCTCATCCATCACATCTCAGCCCAAACAATACCCAGCAACAACCATACTCAGCAGACCCAACCAGCATACATCATAACTTGAACAATAAATCATCCCAGTCTCTACTCCAAATACAGCTTTTTGATGTTAAAAATGAAATCATTTACTGAGAATAAAAGGCGATGCTTTAGATGCATGCTTTCACCCAAAAGGTTGTTAGAGCTTTAACTCTGGCCAATCTCCCTTAGCATAGGTTGAGACTGCCTTTCTTTACTTGTAATAATACTCCTTACTAAATATATAACTTGTTTACTATTAATGTTAACTGCTAACTTTGATAGAAAAATATAAATGAAATCTCTACACAGTTTATTATTGCAAGGTCATATATATACAAAGGTGAAACTCTAACCAACTTACAGCTGTCTTAACCACTCTAGCAGATACTAACTCTAATAGACTCTAACAGACTAACTAATTTTAATATCTCTAACACCCCCTGCCAAACTGATGAGGGGAGAGCTACGAAACAGAAGAAGAGAGATCCACAAGCATCAGTTTGGACTTAAGTAGCTTAAATCGATGAAAAGTCAAATGTTTGGTCATAATATCAGCAAGCTGGTCTACTGAACTGATATGCCGCACTTTGATCAAACCTTGAGCGACTTTTTCACGCACAAAATGGAAGTCCACTTCAACATCTTTGGTCCGTGCATGAAAAACGGGATTAGAGGCCAATGCAATCGCAGACAAATTGTCACACCAGACCACTGGAATAGATGGGGTAGTAATAAACAAGTCTTTGAAAACCTGTTGAATCCAGAGAACCTCAGCAACTGTATTAGCAAGTGACTTATATTCAGTCTCAGTAGAAGATCGAGCAACCGTATGTTATTTCTTAGCCGACCAAGATATGAGATTATTGCCCCTAAAAATACAAAAACCACCGGTAGATCTGTGATCAACATGATCACCTGCTCAGTCCGCATTAGCGCAGGCAGAGACATCAAAGGAACCAGCAGTGAATCTCAAGCCTTAAGAAAGAGATTCTTTAGTATATCGGAGAATACGTTTAACAGCCACAAAATGATATAACTGAGGATGATGCATATACTGACACACGACATTAACAGCAAACGAAATCTCAGGTCAAGTAAGAGTTAAGTATTGTAAAGAACCCACAATGTTGCGATAGAATTCAGGATTTTCAAAAGAGGAAGTAGAAATGTCAGAAGAGGCAGTTTTAAGAGAAGAAGGGGAAGCACATGAGGTACAATCAGCCATCCCAGCTTCGACGAGAAGATCATAGGCATATTTGGTTTAGGATAAAAAATAGCCATCGGGTAGAGCATGAACTTCAACACCCAAAAAATAGTGTAAGAGACCTAAGTCCTTCATAACAAAGGCCGAACTAAGAGTTGTAATAAGATGAGTGACAGCAGAAGATGGGCTGCCAGTAACCAGTATGTCATCGACATAAACAAAACGAGGAGAATAGTAGAGTCCTATTTGAAAGTGAACAAAGAAGGGTTTGCCAAACTTTGAGAGAAACCATGACTAAGAAGAAAATTCGAAAACAGAGCAAACTAGGCCCGATGTGCCTGTTTGAACCCATATAAAGCTTTGCGGAGTTTGCAAACATAATGAGGAAAGTCAAAGTTAACGAAACTAAAAGGTTGTTTAATGTATACTTCCTTGGAGATATGTCCATGAAGAAAAGCGTTGGACACATCTAGTTGACGAATAGGCCATTTGTGAGCTAAAGCCAAAGACAAGACAATGCGTATAGTAGGTTGTATAACCACCGGACTAAATGTTTCAGTGTAATCAAGACCCTCGATTTGTTGATTTCTTTGAGCCACTAGCCGAGCTTTGTAGCGAGCCACAGAACCATCGGAATAGCACTTAATTTTATATACCCATTTGCAGCCAATGATACTAGCAGCGGAGGGAGGAGGAACCAAAATCAAAGTTCCTTGAGCCATAAGAGCATCGTATTCTTCAGACATTGCTAATCCCCAAGCAGAAGACTTAAGAGCCTTAAAAAAACATTTAGGTTCGGAAAGGGGAAGAGGAGATTGAGTAGAACACAGAGAGAAATGAACTTTGGGTTTAAAAGTGCCAACCTGAGACCTTGTCTGCATAGGATGAACAGAAATAGGTACAGGGACAGGAGCAGAGGATATAGGAGAAGAAAGATTGGAAAGAGGTGAAGGAGGAGCAGGAGGAATAGGAGGAGAATGAAAAGAAGAAGTAGCAGTATGTAGAGAAGCAGCAATAGTCGAAGAGGTGGGATGAAAGGGAGCAGGACGGAGATCATGAAAGGTAGGGAAGGTAAAGGAAGGAATGGAAGTAGGAGAAACACCACTAGAAAGTGGAACAGAAGAAGAAGGAACAGAATTTAAATGAGATGCAAAAAGTTGTAAAAATGGAAAATCAATTTCAAGAAAGCGAACATGACGAGAAATGTAGAGTTTACCAGAAACGGGATCATAGTATCTATACCCTTTAGAAGAGGTAAAATACCTAAGAAAAATACAATGCGTGGAGCGAGATTGAAGTTTATTAGAAGAATAAGGTCGAAGCCAAGAAAAATAGCAACACCCAAAGGACTTGAGAATAGAATATTTAGGATCTTTATGAAACAAAAGTTTATAAGGAGTTTGATACTTTGAAAATGAATGAGGAAGTCTGTTAAGGAGAAAAACTGAAGTGGTTAAAGCTTCCAACTAGAATTGAATAGGTAAATGAGCATGTTGAAGTAAAGCGATGGTGGTTTCAATAAGATGCCGGTGTTTGTGCTCTACAACACTATTTTGTTCAGGTGTGTGAGGGCAAGACAACTCATAAACAATTCCAAATTGAGAAAAAAAATAAGACAGTCTTATTAATGAATTCACCACCATTATCCGATCGGAGAACTTTAATGGATTAAGAAAATTGAGTTTGAACAAAACTATGAAATTATTGAAGGAGTTGTGGTACCTCATATTTATAATGCATTGGAAACATCCAAGTAAACCATGTATAATCATCAATAACAAGTAAGTAGTAACGAAAATCACTAAAAGACGGCACCGGGGATGGACCCCAAACATCCATATGAACAAGCTCAAAAGGAGCAACAAAAGTAGTGGAAGATGCAAAAAAAGAGAGTTTATGGCTTTTGGCCATATGACAATGATAACAGGTAAAATGCGTACAAGAAATAGGAAAAACATATTATTTTAAAAGAGCTTGAAACAAAGGAAAAGTTGGATGACCAAGCCGTTGATGCCATAGCAAAGCATTGGCAGACTTATTGGACTGAGTAGACACAACAGACTTATTGGACGAAGCCATGGTTGTGACAAAAGCTTGAGAACCAGTGGCAAAGTTAGTTGAAGGAAGAAGGGAATACAGCCCCTATTTGCAAGGACCATGATGGAGAATCTGATTTGTTAGAATATCCTGAATAACAAAACTAGTAGCATAAAAAATTATGCGACAATGATTATCAGAGGCAAATTTAGACACATAAATAAGATTATGAGAGATAGAAGGGACATGCAACAATTGATCTAATGAGAAGGATTGAACAGGAGTGGAAAGAATACCAGCACCAGTGTATGAGATAGGAAAAGATGAACCATCACCAACTCTAACAGACTCAGAACCTGAATAAGGTTGAGGTGCAGAAATATTACCAACACTCTAAGTCACATGTGAAGTTGCTCCAGAATCGAAGTACCAAGGAGTAGCTGTTTGTGACATAGGCGAAGACGGTAATAGTGGAGGCAGAGAATTCGAAGTATGCGGGACAGATGCTATCATAGCTTAAGGAGATTTCTGCAAACCAGACGGAACCACAGGAGAAGAATATTGCAGATTAAGACGATGAAAACATGTTATAGTAGTATGATTAAATCGTCCACAAATTTGACATGGAGTTTTGAACCGGTTGCCTCAAAAATCACTTCTAGGTTCAGATCTACCACAAGAGAATTTATATCCTCTAGATCTAGTAGAAAAGCGACCTCCGCAAAAATTTGAATATCGAAAAGAATTGGAATTGGTCACCGCAACCAAAATGGAGGAAGAGTTCAGAGAGACTGGTGGAGAGATGTGGAACTCCCCAGCAACTAACAGAGAAGCAAGCGCAGAGAATGTAACTGGACCATCACGAGCACGAATTGTAGATTTAAGGTAGTTGAACTCATCAGGTAATCCATTAATCGTATGAAAAATAATATCTTCTTCATCAATAGGAGACCCTGTGGCTGCCAATTTTTGTGTAATTTCTTTGATATTATCAATATACGCCTCAATTGTCGAAGTTTTCTTCAAATGATACAGCTTTCTCTTCAAGTCATAAACATGAGATCTGGATAGCAAACTAAATTTTGATTCAAGTGCAGACCAGATCTGAAGCGCATGACTGATTCCAACTACGTGTGGCAACACAGTAGGAGATATGATCGCCGTAATACATAAAAGCAACATTCAATCAATCACTTGCCATGCAAGATAATATGGATTTGGAATTTTAGTTCCAGTATCATCAACAATTTCAGAAGATGGAATGTTAAACGATCCATCAAGGTATTCGAAAAGTGAATTCGCACGAAGAACATTTTCGATTTGTGTTTTCCATACAAAATAGTTTGAAGTTTCGAGTTTAACATTAACAAAAGATTGAAAATTGGCGATCAAAAAGGATAAAGAAGAAGGTAAAGATACTGAGGAAGTGTTTTTCAAAGAAACAGGTAAGGGAAAACTCGTAGAAGATGAGGTCATGTTGGGACTGGTCAAAGATAGGATAATGAGAGACTTTCATCTTAAGAACGCTCTAATACCATATTAACATTGATAGAAAAATATAAATGGAATCTCCACACTCTTGCATAAACAGATTATAACAGACTATAACAGACTAACTAATTTTAACATCTCTAACATTAACTATATGCAATTGCTATAATCAACTATATCGATAAACAACGACATTATTGTTCAATTTGAATAAAAAATAAAAGAGTTAACTTTTTATCCAATTAACAAATTTTAAAAAATCTAACTAAAAAGGTTAATTTAGCAAACAAGGATTTTGGATAAAACAAAACTAATTTTAAGTGAGTTACTGATCACGGCAAAGTTTAGATGGCAAAAAGTTTACTAATGACCAAAATAAAAAACTATATATTTGCTAAAAACCTACCTTTTTTCTTTTTAGAACTAGTTTTTGATATTTGGTGAAATTTTTTTGTTTTTCCAATTTCTATAGATAAGGAAAACAATAAAAATTTAGGCCAAATTTGAAAGAGTTCATGACGTAGAAAAGTGTACGTATTAGCTAGATCGACAGAAATACTAAAATTTAGAACCCTTAGAGATATTCTCTCCAAAATAACCGAAGATAAGAGAAAAATAGTTTAAAATTCTTATTAATCAACAACTAATAATGACCCCTAAGACTTATTATAACTATTTATAAAAATAAAACCCTATGCAAAAGAGAAAACAGTCGAAAGGTAACAGAATCCCGTCAAAGCTCTAATTAGCATAAATTACCAAAAAAAAATGCGATACGCTCAAATTTAACTACTAGAAATGTATAAAAACAACCAATTTAACTACTAGAAACATATAAAAACATGTCAGAATAAGCGGTACTAGAAAAAAAAATATTTCTAAATAAAAACTATTACCAAATTTAAATTCTAAAATGAAACAATTGCAGTTTTCGAGGTCTAAATGATACAATTTGGCCCAAACTGCCTTAGGCCATGCCACAACAATGAGTCTTATTCTTTAGGTTGTTTTCAATCGAAGATGTGCCATACGAGGCTAATCCACCAATGTCGGGCTGCAGTCCTACTATTACTTTTTAGCTTTCCAGTGATCGTAGGACTCCATAAAAGAAAAGCCTATAAGCTTTGCATTAGTTCATTAAAGATTATAAAGATTTAAAAATATATATTTTTTAGACATCGAAACAAGCCCTTATTTAGAAGTTAGAACTAGATTAACTTTGTAATTAATGTTGCAGGATAGTATTTTACATGAGCTTATGTAACCACTCGTAGGCCTGTGTTGGTTGCCCTCCCCTTCTAGTGTTTGCACATTGCCACAATCTGAAACTAATCCAAATTAACTCTACGTTAATTTGAAGTTCATAGCCTCACAACCACACGAGTAACAAGTTATTAGATAACTATTATCACAATATGTTGTGATATCATAATCTGTTGTGATAAGGCTAGATTTAGTCTTAAGTGATCCTCATCCATTGTTGAAAGCATACGGTATTTATATTGCTCCAACCCGTGCAATACTTTTCATGTAATTCAAAGCTAATCTGTTTTGGCAATTCTAAGTTGGTATCAGAGCGTTTGATGGTTTCCTCGTCCATGGCCACGACATCACCTTCTTCAACCATTATTACTAACCCATCTTCGCCGTTTCTTAATAATATACCCCTTCTCTATCCGGTGCTCATCACTTTCTATCCCTAAAACTCACTTCCACCAACTATGTATATTGGAAAACACAATTGATTCCATTTCTTCGTGGCCATGCTCTCATAGGCTATGTTGACGGCACAAAGCTGTATCCTTCCTTTGTTGCAATTGATGGCTCACCCTCTAAAGACAATCCAACGCATGCTTTTTGGGTTCAACAAGATAAGATGATAATGAGTCTCCTCATCTCTTCCCTTTCTAAAGATATGTTACCCTTAGTCGTTGGTCTTTCTACCTCTCATGAGATTTGGACAACTCTGGAGGCCACACTTGCTTCCCTATCCAATACCCGTATTCTCCAACTTCATATGACACTTCAGTAACTCCGTATTCTCTGATGAACTTGCAACGACTGGTTGTCCCATCTCTTCTGCTGAATTTAATATTTACGTTTTCAAAGGCCTTCGTCCCAAGTTCAAAGATTTGGTTACTACTGTTGCCACTCGACTGGATCTTATATCCTTTTCTAAACTCCATTCATTATTACCTAGCCACGAATTTCTCAATACTGACTTATCCTTGGCTGTCACTATATCGACTGCACCTGAGTCTATATGTACCGCTCATCTCATTCAACGCGGTGTATCTCTACTGCTTTTTCTCGCCACCAACCTTCCATTCGTAGTTGCAATGGTCACCAATTTGATTATCGTGGTCGTGGACATGGTGGCGGTGGTCGCAATCATTATCACTCGAACGGAGATTCTCGCACCTCATTTGATGACAATTGTCCTCATTGTCAAATTTGCAATGGTACCAATCATCTTGTTGCCACCAACTATCAATGCTACAATCATGCTCAACCTCCTAGTGCACAAATGGCATACTTTTCCAACAATGGCACGCATCTCTTTTATAATTGGTTTCTGGACACTAGTGCAAATCACTATGTCACTCCCGATCTCACTCATCATGATGAGTATTGAGGTACAGATAAATTACGTGTTGATAATGGTAAGGGTCTCTCAATTTCTCACATTGGTTCTTTTCTTTTAAAATCTCCTTCTTCCTTTTTTTTTTTCCTATTTAATGTTCTGCATGTTCCTACCCTGGCCAAACCTGTTCTCTATGTTCATTAATTTTGCAAAGATAACTCTGTTTTTTCTAATTTCATCCCCCTTCTTTTGTTGTCAAGGATTAGGTCTTCAAGAAAATTTTGCTCCGCGGTCTGAATAAAAATGATCTCTACCAATTCTCATTGGTTCTGTCTTTTAATTCGTAAATCTAAAGTATTCTCCATTTTTGCTAAATTTCAAACTATGGTTGAGCACCAATTTAATATTAAAACTAAAACCATCCAAACTGATTGTGGCGGAGAATATCGCAGTCTTCATAAATTCTTCGATCAACATGGCATCATTAATTCACCGCTTAACCTGGCCTCACACATGAACAAAATGGCTCTGTTGAGCGGCGCCATCGGCAGGTCGTTGAAATGGGTCTTTCCCTACTTGCTCATAGTGGTGTTCTATCTCAATATTGGCCATTTGCCTTTGCCACTGCTGTTTACCTTATTAATCAACTATCGTCTACTGCCATTCATGTCACAGTCCTTTTCAAAAATTGTTTGCTAAAACTCCAAATTATTCTTTTCTTAAAGTAATTGGATGTCTTTGTTTTTCTTCTTTACGACCAGTTAATAAACACAAAAATGCAATATAAGGTACTACCCAATCACCCCCTCATTTTCGATCCATCTCAAATCCACCCAGATCACAAAATTTGAATCATCCCGCTCCCGGCCTTCCCCATTTGGATAACCAAAACCAACCACATCGCCACCATTCTACTTTCGGTAAATCTCCAACTTCGAATAACCCTTCCACTTCGAATCCTCTTCCGCTTTCTTCTCAATTTACCTCGTCCCCCTCCCTAGCTAATGCCTACAATCTTGCCGGCATTAATCTTATCGTTAATCTTGATCAATCCACTCCTCCTTCCCATCCAACCTGAACTCATTCCATGATTCTTCGTCCCAATCCCAAACCGAATAAATCTCTTGCCCTATTTATCACACGAGAGTCTTTCATCTGTTCCGTATGACACCAGTGAGCCCTCCTGCTTCACTACCACAAGTAAACAGCCCAGTTGGCGTTAGGCTGTGGCAGATGAGATTGATGCTTTAATTCGAAATGGTACTTGGTCGTTGGTGCCCTCCACATCTCGCATGAATATTATTGGGTGTAAATGAGTGTTCCGGATCAAAACTAGGGCTAATGTTTATCTTGAGAGATATAAAGCTCGGTTGATGGCCAAGGAATTTAATCAACAATATGGCATTGACTACTCCGAAACTTTCAGTCCTATCGTTAAATTGACTACTACTCGCATTATTTATCAATTGCTGTTTCTCAGGGCTAGTGTATTCGGCAACTTGATGTTAACAATGAATCTTACATGGCACCCTCAATGAAGAAGTCTACATGGCACCCTCAATGAAGAAGCCCACATGTCTCAACCATCAGGCTTTGTTGATCCTGATCACCCCACCCATGAGTGTAAGTTTCACAAAAGCTTGTATAGTCTCAAGCAAGTTTCTCGGACCTGGTTTCATTGTTTAACTACTCAATTAATCAATCTTGGTTTTCAGAGTTGAAAGGAAGACATCTCATTGTTCCTTTTATCTGAATCAGTATTCATGCCTATGTTCGTATATATGTGGATGACATTCTCATAACAGACAACTCTTCTTCTATGGTTACTTCTCTTATTAAGCAATTAGGCCGTGATTTCTCACTTAAGGACTTGGGATCGATCAAATATTTTCTTGGTTTGGAAATCATTCCTGACTCCTCTGGCATCATCTTATCTCAAAAGAAATACATCATGAATATTTTGACCAAAACCGGTATGGTTGATTCAAAAGGAGTTCATACTCCTATTTCGTCCACCACTAAGCTCACTCAATTTGACGGTCAACCATTCTCTAATCCCACACAGTATCGGCAGGTTATCGGCGTGCTGCAAGCCTGCAATACCTCACATTAACTCATCTCGAGCTATCTTATGTTGTCAATAAGGTCTGTCAATACATGCATTCCCCAATGATTTCTCACTGAACAGTCGTCAAACGAATTCTAATTTATTTGTGAAAAACCTCTGATCTTGGTCTTCTCATTTCTCGCACCACCGGTACCAAGTTCCAAGCTTTTTCAGACGCTGATTGGGTCCACTGTTCTGATGACCGGAAGTCCACTGACGGCTCTCCAATTTATTTGGGCTCCAATCCTGTTTCTTGTTCTTCACGTAAGCAACACACCATTGCTAGATCTTCCACTAAATCTGAATATAAAGCTCTTGCCGATGCCACTGCCGAACTCACTTGGTTTCAATCTCTCTTATTTGAACTTGGTCTTTGTCTACCCTCCCCCTACACTCTGGTGCGATAATATTAGTGCCACATATCTCACTGCTAATCCCATTTTTCAAGCACGAACTAAATACATAGAAATTGATTTTTACTCTATTCGACATAAAATTGCTCGTGGTGACTTAACAGTTTATTATCTAAGCACAAAAGATCAAGTCGCTGACATTTTTACAAAAGATGTATCCTCACCTCAGTTTAATTTTTTACTATCCAAGTTGAACATTCTTTCTCGAAATCCGTCACCTTGAGGAGGGGGGATATTAGATAACTATTATCACAATCTGTTGTGATATCATAATCTGTTGTGATTAGGCTAGATGTAGTCTTGAGTGATTCTTATCCATTGTTGTAAACATACTGTATTTATATTGCTCCAACCCGTGCAATACTTTTCATGTAAGTCAAAGCTAATATGTTTTGGCAATTCTAAGTCAAGTTTAATTATGTTAATTTCAAATTTTGATGGCGCCTAAGAGAGTACGAGATTTAAACAATGAAAATAAATTTAGTGAAACAGAAAATTCTTTATAGACAACATATAAAAAGGTGAAAATGTTGAGTTACTGGATGGACTTTTTACATTTGGATTCCTCATATTGTAGGGGAGTTAGTTATACACAAATTTCTGGTTGAATCTCATAACACATAAGATTTACGTGATTAAATTTTCATGTTCAAAAGAAGTAAATCTCGATTGGTCCAATTTGCCCCATGAAGAGATCTATTTTTATTATTGTTACTATTATCACTTGCATTATTATTAGCTACCAAAGACTTTCATAAATGATCTCTTGAGTTGAGTGGAGTTTTCCCATTGGTCGCTAAAGCCCTTTGGTGGCAATCTATAAGTGACAAACGTGACCATCAAAAGTTTAGTTGCCAACTTTTTTTGTTGATCAAATTTAAACTTTTAGCGACTTGTTATTTAGTCACTGAAAGTGTAAATTCTTGTAGTCAGTTTGTGCATTTCTCATGATTTCATGATTTGGCTAGATGTGTGATTTGTCGCGAAAATAACCTTATTCGAGGACAAGACTATGGCCCCGTTTGGGATACTTGCTTATATATTTATTTTATTTTACTTAATTTTTTTAATAAAGTTTTTTTATTAGTTTAGTCAAATTATTATATTTTTTAACTCATCTCATCGAAATAAGACAGAAAAGTTAATTTTTTTGATTAAAATATTAAAATAATTCAGAAAAGACAAAATAAGCCAACAATTCAAATTTTATTTTGCTTATTTTTGTCTTTAATTAAGATTTTTCATCAAAAGATAATTTTTTTTAAGTTTTTGGTCGATCTCAATTATTCGAAAAAGAAAAAAATTTCAGTCAAGTAATGAAAAAAAATTTAAAAAGACAAAAATAAACAAAGAATCTAAAATTTAGCCCAAACAGGGCCTACATAGTTTTCTAAAATTTACTTTTCTAGTTTTAGCTAATATTAAGGGGGTGTTTGTTGTAGCTTATAGCTGCAATTGATAGCTTTTATTATTGTCTTAAAACCACAGTTATTGCTTTTTGACCAAAAATAATTTTAAAATGCTGCAATAAATTGATTTTTGAAAAAGCCACATTTTGATGGTTTTTATTTTTTATTTTCAATAACTTTTTTTAATGTAATTTCAACTGCAACAAACATTTTACCAATTTTATTTTTCATCTTATTTTATCTTTTATATTTTAGTTAGTTTTTTTTATTATTTAAATTCTTACTAAGAGAATAAAATAAAAAGTATAAACGTTTAAATTATAAAAAATGTTTTAAATGAAACAAAACCTAAGTTCGAAGCGTTTATAGTGTTTGAAATGTGGCTCCCATCCCTCTTTGACTTTAATACCTATTGGAAATAGTACGTGACATTATTTATGTAATACTTTTGATAAATAAAAATATTTAATATATAATAAAAAAATTTATATTATATTTAATTTTTTAATTAATCTATATCATGGAATGTAAAAAAATAAAAAATAAAAAACACAAACTCAACACACAAACTTTTTAATATGAAAAATCAAGCTTGAGTAAAAAATCACGATGACTAATTTAATTCCAAGTAATCAAGCACTAAAAGTCAAAGTCGAACACTTACAAGACACCACTTACAGACCTTGATCGAATCATCATTAAGTTTTCTTACCGAATTCACATACAACGTTTTCCACTTAATCACCATAGCAACGAATTCTCGAAACTGCACACCGGCAGAATCCTTCATGGGATTAACTTAAAAATCCATCTAAGTCAAACACTAATAATCTTCGTTTTTTTTAGACTCGAAAAGCACTTCAATTTATATATAAAGGCTCTAAATTTTGTGTTCTGAAGTATTTTCTGAGTCAAGATGTATGCCATTTTATATAGGCATACAAATCCAACAATTCGAGTTTCAGTAGAAATAAAATTGTCAAAAATTTGCTCAAGCGAACCTATGACCGCTCAAGCTGTTATACGACAAATCGTTTTATGTCAAAACTGCTCTTACATAAACTTGCTTCAATCACTTGTATTTCTAGCTTCAAATCGTATACATTTATTTTCTAATATGATATTAATTCTAACCTAAGACATTTAATTAAATTAAAACTCTAAAATTCACGAGACTCTTAACTCCAACACGAGTTTTAATATCCATGTGACTCTTAATTAAGTTAGGATTTTTACGATAAATCAAACTCGATGCTCTTAATAACAATTCAATTCCTAGCAAGATAGGAATTTTAGATTTATTAGGAATTAACAATTTTAACAAGAACAAAAAGTCTTAACAAATAAGTCTATGTTTATTTCGAAAGATTTGAGCAAGAGAGATTAGACTAAAAAACAAAGATAATCAAACTCCATATTATTTTGTTTTATTATTTAATAGTTAAAAATAACTCTAGAACTCTTAATGCATTTTTTATCTTCTAATCAAATATGAATTAAATTTCTCATTGTATACATAACTTATCTATAAGTTCTTAGTATACAAAAAATAATAATGTGGGACACCCACTATTAATAATATCTCATATTCTATTGATCAATGTTACATAGTATTCCAAACTAGCAAGTAATTATTCATCTATATAATAGTTTAATACAAGGAACTTTATTTATGAATTGTAGTTCCATCAAAATTTAATATTATTTATATGCCCCTTTGCACACAAACTCTCCATTTTTTTTAATCT
>JAOTRH010439838.1:0-33211 GCA_034768845.1 Heliamphora exappendiculata
TATATATGTATGCAAATTTTTGCTGTGCACATTCAACATGCAGATGATCTTGCATATAGGTCATTCTATGTCAAAAAAAAATGCTTATGAATTTACTGTTCAGTTAGTCATACGCCATATTGGTTGACCGTGGTAGATGTGAATGGACATTGTTATATATATAAGTAGACAATGCCTGTTTCTTGGACGCAAAGTTACCCAGAAAGAATTGGAATTGTGGATTTATGTGTTTTGCATGCAATATGAAAACCACCGTCAAGCCATTAATTGATTGGTGACATCACTTATGCAAACCTATATCTGACAAAGTGAATTGCTCCTGAGTGCCAACTCCTACTCGTGCTCATTTCCACAAATTCCCATAAATGACCCTTGCCAACTTTGTAGGGATTATTAGGAAAGGTGAACATGCACAATGTGCAATTAGTTTTCTATTCTATTAGTATTTTCTATTAGATTAGTGTAAGTTAGTGATCCCAGCTTAGTGAGTCTTTTTTTCCGTGTTGAATTGTTCGCATTAGTCTTACATTTTTGTCTCTGTGGATTGAGGAGAAAGGGGGCTCAGCGGTGCTGCATGTTCTTCTTTATTGTTTTTGTTTAAGTTGCTAACAATCAGCATGTGCAAAATTTAGTTTCAACACTTCCATTGTCAGGGTGCATTTTTTTCCATTCTTTTCATTAATCTTCTCACTTTCTATTGGATGACATTCTACTAATGCTTTATGTAGGTTGTGTATGTTGCCTCTAGTTCTTGGTACAGTAAGAATATGGCCCTTTTAGCATGTTTAGGAGATAAGCCCATCAAAAAATTTGAACTTCGGCACATGAAGTGTATCATGCACACTGAGCATATCATTTCACTGGGGTTGCTTTGTTTTTCACTTAATGCATATCGGAAGCATTTCAATGTTGTTTAGCATTTGAAGGTGCAATGAATCAAAATATGTAGTAATTAAAGGTTTATGACTATCACCTCTTTCGTGAGGCTTCATGCCTTGCTTGATCGGTAACTGGTGCTCTACCAGATTCCTATCCATCATGCTGCCGAACAAAGTAAACTCACCTAATTTGCATTATGAAGCAGATCTGGCTTCTTTCTACTTCTTGGATTTACTTCCACATTCCACTAGGTACGGTAGTTTGATGAATAAATTAATATGCGTCGTTGCAGAACACAATTTTATGGATTCATGCTTAATTTCCATAATGTGGCTGCTGGTCTGGTTGGAATTTTCATATAGGGAATGCGTGCTCGTTATCATAAGAACCTCATGGCTGACCAAATTGTGATGGGATTGGCATGTGAAAGGAGAATCAGAACCAAGGGTGGAGGGATGTGGTGAGCAGCAGGCTGCAGGGAAGCCTCATATTATATAGGTATTGCTTTGAATTTCCTTAAAAAATTATTATTATTTTTTCATTAAATGGACCCTCTTTAACTGCCTGTATTTGTTTCCTTTTTTGGGGGGGGGGGGGATTGATGTACCATAAATGTCTCTGAATCTTGAATTCTCGCACGAAATGTAATATTAGGTGACGAATGATGTATATTGGTACTGGAAGAGAATGACGTCTTACAAATGATATAAATTATCAGGTATGTCATAACTATTTCACTCCTTTCAATAATATCTTGAGTGCAATTGGTTGTTGCGGAAGGTATCTACACGGTATTTTTTTTACTTGATTTGCAGACCACCATATTACATTATAACTCTAATTTATTCTCAAACTTGAATAGGGAGAATTTGTAGGTTTTCCAAGTAGAGTTCTAGGAGGAGTTGAAGACGTAAAATCTTTGCTTGTTGTCGAGTTCAGGGAGTTGGTTGAGTGAGTTGACACTTGTTCAACCATGGAAATCACTTCCTCACTTGTCCTCAGTAAGCTTGAGATGATGATTGGCTTCTTTGGTGGCATGAAAGACACGTTCTGCTTTGCTTCTGCTTTGCCCCCACGTGTGAATTATTGACTGGCAAATAGAAGAGATGAGAGGCAGAGATAGTCATATCAAGTGTGCCAAAAAATTTTAAATAACAAATTGTGTCCAATAATCAAGACAAAAAAACAGTGACAAAAATAATTATCAATTTAAATACAAAGTGAGTACACTTGGTTATTCTTGTATGGAAGAATTATTCTCGGAGTTTTCTCTGCAAGAACTTTCATTCGAGTGCTTGACAACTTGTTCCCAAAACGAATGGCGAAACCTTTTTCAATGTTTGCGAAGAAAATGACGAATTTGATGGGAATTGACTTTAGTACTTCACTGCTTACTCCCAATCAAACCACAGTATTTTCAATTTGGTAGAAGAGGCCAGCTAATTTAGACAGCTTCACAACGAAATCACTAACTTGAATCTCCGAGCTTTAAGCATAGTAGATATTGATGTAGCTTCGTTTCAAAGAATGCCTTGAGATCGAAGGCTTGGAGCAAAAAGATCTTTGGGGCTTTAGAGGCTTCAATCTTCTAGAGCTTTCTATCTTCTTTGATTTGTGATATGTAGTATCGTCTCTTTTTTTGTTTGATGGAAAAGTATCTCTCCAAACTTCTGATGTAGAATTTTGGTAAAAGTTACCCTTATTTATAGTGAAGGTGGATAAGAGTTATGTTACAGCTAATATCTCTTTGATAATTAACTTTCAATTTATTTACTTTTAGGAGATAATAATTAACATTTATTTGAACACTTGAGTCATGAATAGCTTTAACTGCCTAATAATTATTTCTTATTTATTTTAAGGGTAAATACCATATTATCAGTTTTGTTATTTATCTCTATATGTCACAGTTATGAAGATAAAAATAATAACAGGGTGCCATAATTTTATTACCCAGACAACTTCCGTTTGATAAGTGGTTTAATTTGATTAGCCAAGGACTTGTCAATTTAATGACTGCATCCTTTGACACATGGTGATATGTGATTCCACCACTCGTGCATTCTTGAGTTGAGACCTGTTAGATACATGATAATATTTGATTTGCTAATAATTGTGCCATATTTCAGACCCTCGTGACGACTGATAATTTTTGATTGGATGATATTTACATGCCTATGAATGGTTTTGACAAAATCCACTGAAATTGGCCGTAGATCACTCCCCAACCAACCAAACCAGATTCAGGGCATCAAAATCGACCTTTTAAAGTAAGCTTCACTCATAGGATGTATTGTTTGGTTGAGGATGAAGAGTACCTTTAGGTACAAGCAATTTGCTATTGTATACCAAGTGTTTTGACATGTCTGCTGCAAAGCACCAAAAATTGAATACTCATCCAACGGTGGACCTATTTAGAGCTGTTGGCAACCCTGCTAAGACTGCCAGGTGCTACAATCCTTCTTAATTGTGGCTAGCCAAACATCTCACTAACTCTTCCTTTTCTGTTTTATAATACTTTTCTTCCTCTCCCTACACGCACCAAAAAAAATAAAAAATAAAAATACACAAGATAATAAGTTGCTTTTAGATAGCACCATTGGAACATTGATGTATATGTTGAACTAACTACCACTTTAATAAGTTAAATTCAGCCCCACGTGTGAATTATTCACAATAAGGATTTTATGATTTAATATATTAAAGAGTTCAATTGATATGTATTGCATAATGAATTTTATGTTAAATGTATTTTATGATACATATATAATGCATGATGCGATATGGGATGCATAATGCGATGTATACGATATATTAATTCTTAATTTTTTAGATAAATTTTATCTGTGAAATTAAATATTATTGAAAGTTTTGCATGGTTAAGATCTTGAGAAGTTTTTTCTTTAATATTTGTTGGCATTTATATCTTACATACTTGTTTAGTATTAATAATATTGTTATATTGATATATGTCCACTAGCATAGGTATAGTTTTTTTTTTTTAATGAAGAAAATAGTTGAAAACTTAAAATTTGTACATTAAAATTTTTAAATTTAAATTAAATAATTAAAGAAATATAAAGAACATATAACATACGGTAAATTCGATTTAGGTTCTAATCATGCATTTAGTTGTTATATTTTTGTATTGTATTTCATATGCGATAAAGTATTGATTCATGCATACTTTTTATTGAGAATCATATTTTCATGTTATTATTAATTAATATTAATTAATGTTTTATTCTTGGAAAATATTTTTGCTTATATTAAATATACATATTTATTGACTTATTTTTAATATATTAAATATTTTACGATATTTGATTCGATACATGATTAAAAAAAATTTAAAAATATAATACACAATTTGTTTAACAATTTGACAACTATGATCACAACTGCAAATCTTATGCAATTGAAAATAAGTCAAATAACCAAAAAAATAGAAAATACACAACTTCATTTAAAGAACAGTAGTTTGAATTATAGAAGGCAATAGCCACACAAACACTATTAACATCATCACCTCAATTTTTAGCTATCGCCACGTCAACCTTCACCACATCGTCCATTGCATTTTGGTTTGCCACCCTATTATGAAAAGTGGCTTGAAGTCATGACATCAATGATCATTAAACCAGGCACATCAATTTTCCATCTTGGTTCCATGATTTTCTTGTTTGTTTTCTTCTGTTTTTGAGGGAAAAAAAGTTAAAAAAGAGCTCAATTCATCATCCAGGTGATAGGCTTTTAACAAAAGCTTCAACAAAAATTGAGAAACATACAACCGAACTTTTAGAAAAACAAATTACAAAGATATAAAGGCCCTGCTTGGGCTTAATGCCACAATTTTGCATATGTTTGTTTTTTTTAAAATTTTGGCTAATTTTTTTTTCTAAATCGTCTTGATAAGATGAAATCAAAAAGTAAAAAGTTTTAATCAAAAGATAAAAAAAGTTTACTAAAGATAAAAATATAAAATATAAAATATTTCTTATTTTTGTCTTTTTAAATTTTTTTTTGTATTTTGATTAAATTTTTTTATTTTTATGATTTATTTTGGTGAGTAGAGTTTGAAAAGTATAATAATTTAATTAAATGATGAAAAAAATTTATTGAAGATCAAAAATTTTAAATGTAAAAGAAGTAAATGGGCAACATTATCTCATTCAGGTGTACTTCAAAGAATGACGTGAGCAGTATAATACTTGTCCATAATGAAAACATTTATCCATAATGAAAATATAATCTTAAGAGCATTAGCAGGAAAAGTGTCAATATATTTAGGACAGTTAATTAACATGCTATAAAAACTATGAATTTGCAATTGACGAAATTCTGCTTCAAAGCCCAAAAGATTTTCTAGCATGAAGTGAAGACCGTTCTGAATTCTGATTGTCTCAACACTTGCAACATTGTTATTTTCTGGAATCTCCTTGTGATATTTCATCATATATTGGTAGAAGATATAATTTAAATTCGATATATAAAAAAACTTGTCAAGCTATTGCTAGTAATTTGAGTTTAAGTATTTTGCGTCGCATTGTTAGATTTTTTATTCAAGTTATTAGACCAGTTGTTCGCTTGAGTCGTTGCAGATGGTATTAAAATTAACTTTGGTCTATGTGTAGGGTTTTGTAGTGGTGTTAATAGAAAAATAGAGAATATGATGAGGAATAGAGACTTTGGAATTGTATACCTTGTGTACGTTAATGGGTTGTTTTGTAATTGCTAATAGACTGGTTACTACATCCCAACCAAATGAAGAATTTGGATTACGGCATTTTTGATTGAAAGGTATTGTGATATTTTATCTCATATCGGTAGGAGATAAAAATTAAGTTTGATATATGAAGATTTTTGTGAATTATTATTAATAACTTGAGTTTAAATATTTTAAATTGTGTTGTTAATTTTATATTTAAATTAATGAGCCAATGGTTCACTGGGTCATTATACTCTTTACATTACTAGTTCTCAACCTATGAAAATGGAAAAGTGGGACAACCAATTCTCACTGTGACGAAATCGGGTACACACTACAAAATTTTCGAACAGGTCTCAAATATTTTTCACTAAGATTCTAATCGTATGTAGGATTCAAGAAAAAAGTTGAATATCTCAAGATTTGTTTGTTATTTTTGAGAGCATTGAATAAAACATGAGAGATTAGTAATATTGATATTTTTATATATTTTTTTAATATACCGTAGGTTATGAACATGATTATGTATATGCTTTAAGGAATTTGATTTATTTTTAGTTAAAGTAAGATAAAGAATTAGATAAAACTTATAAAATTATTTTTAGTCAGTAATTAAACAGAAGATAATTTAAAACTTAGTAATAGTAATAGCAAAAGGTGACCTAGTATTATCGATACTGTAAATGAGCAATTTACAATTTTTCATTCAACGAATTTAGAGTTCGAGTTTTACGATATAAACACAAGACTCACAATAACACAAGACTCACAATATTAAGGGCGTATCTATATATATATATATATATTTATTTTTTTGGTGTCCACACTCGCTTTTTTTTGGGTCCAAATTTACCTCCCAAAATCTCAACAAACGGCACCCCAGGTCTTAAATACATACAACCAGAGTCGTAAGGTTGGATGGTACAGTATCTGTCTTTTCCAAAAGCCACAGTACTATAGTATTGTGGATACAGAAAAAAGATGATAGTACCTCACCTGCACTAGTCAATATAAATGGTTAAACGAAGCAGAACATTCTTATTTAAGCTCTCTTGAAGGTGTTTGGCATTGTTGCACTAGTCAATATACATGGTTAAAGGAAGCAGAACATTTTTATTTAAGCGTGTTTGATATTGTTAAAATTAATAATTTATAAATTATAATTTGTAATAAAAATTGTAAGTGTATGGTAAGGCCCTGGTTGACAATTTAGCTTTTTTGGTTAAAAATGCAAAAAGCTTAAATTACCCGTTTGATAAAAATACAAAAATGTTAAAATATTAAACTAAAACACAAATTCTCAGAATATTATATTTAAATTTTTATTATTTTTAATTATATATATTTTTTAATATTAAATATATAGAAGAATAAAATTGTTCATTTTGATCAAAAAAAAAAAAATAGTTTATTATTCAAACAATTAATTTTAAAAAATTTAATTTAAAAGTTAAGTTATCAAACAATTACTTTGAATTTAATTTAGTTTTTTAGCTAAAAAATGCAAAAATGCAAAAAAATAGCTTTCATGTAGTAGAAATTTTAAATGTGTTAGTTTATAGTTGAATTAAGAAAAAAAAATAATTATAATTTATAGTAGAAATTATGAGTATTTAAAAAAAATATAATTTATTATTAAAATTATTAGTAAAAAATTAAAAGCTGTTACTTGAGAAACACTCCCTTTTCTTAATTTGGCATGAAAATCGCAAAAGCAAAGTAGATTGGGAAAGGACAAATTGCTCCTCAAGATCTCTATGTGCTTGATTTGTTGGAATTTTTTGTACTTTCAAAAATTTTTAACCTGGCAAAAGTGGTACTCGATATAAAGGTTTCAATTTGTAGTTTCTTGCTTTTTCTTTTATCGTAAGTTATGCCAACTTGTTTGTCACATACTCTGCTTCTGGTTATGGATTGTGAGTATTTGTTGTGACTAAACCATACTCTGCTTCTGGTTATGGATTGTGAGTATTTGTTGTGACTAAACTCGTGGCATAAGTTGATTATTAAAAAATGACCATTATATAAGTACCAAAATATGATTTCTCAAAAATAAATTTTTTCAGCTTTTTTAAGTTGTTTATTTTCCCATAGAGGAAATTAGTAGTTGTGATAAACTTGTTGGTACAAATTTTAATAGGAAAAAATAAATGTAAAACTTGCAAGCAGAAGCTTTCGTATACACCCTTTCCCTGCTTTTATGCTTCCCCACCTTCCATTCTGTTTGGCATTGTTTTATTTATTTGTATTTTATATACCACACTCTCGGGAGTGTTTGGGATTGCTGAAACTAGTAGTTTATAAATTGTAACTTGTAACAAAAATTGTGAGTGTTTAATAAAAATTATAACTTGTTGCTAAAATAATTAAAATTTGTAGTAGAAATTGTGAGTGTTCAGAAAAGATGATAGTTTATAACTAAAATTAATAGGAAGAAGCTAAAAGCTAAATCAAAAAGCTTTGCTGAACACCTCCTCCCAGTAGAGTGGAATAGGGGAATGAATTTATGCTAATAATTGATGTACCAACTTCTTGGTCTTGTTGTGCTCTGAAGATAGATGGGTTCTTAAGTTCATCTCATGTGTGGATTAATTTTTGTAGTTGAATTGGCAGGAGAATGATGGGTAAAAGTTAGTGTTGCAGTAAATTGGTGGATGGTCTTATGAGGATTGTTTTCAGTTGGGGGTAAAATCCCAGTTTGAAATTTATTGCCCCCTCCACACACACACACACACACACACACACACACACACTGAATTATGTACGAGCATCCAACAACTTTCCTGGAAACAAAAATTCCAACATTGAATTAATTTGGTTAGTATAGGGGGTAGGGAGTAGCTCCCAACTCAATGCGTGCAAGTAGGCAACGGGGGGATGATGTCATATTGTGCTCCCTGTTTGGAATGTTTAAAAAATTTGGGTGTTAAGTAGTTTGTAGTTATTTTATTATAAAAAATTAGAGGGTTGGGATATGTGTGTGTGTGTGTGTGTGTGTTTTCTTGAAAAAAATTCTTTTTAGATGTGCCAAATAAGAACTGTGATTCTAACTTGTCGCAATTGATGATTTTCTAGCTAAATTTTTTAGCTTAGACCTTTATTTGTTGTTATTGTGTTAGAGAGAGAGAGAGAGAGAGAGAGAGGTTATGACTTGGGAAAATGGTAATTTTTTTGTTATGTTTCTTCATATAAAATAACAATAAATATAAAAAATATTTTTGTAATCAAAACGAGCATAATGCTGGTTTTACTAGAAAAATTATTATATTTTAGATCGGTGTTGATATGACATTTGTTTTATGTAATAATTTGAAAAGTTAAGATTTTTTTAAATTTAATGGTTGGGAATAAAACTAATAGTGAGAGGAGAGAGAAAATGAGAATGAAAAATAGTAGAGATCTTGTTGTTTTACATGTGAATATTTATAGCTGAGCCATCGAAATAACAATTGGAAAAATAAATAAATAAACACAAACAATCAAACAGACAAGAAAAAAATAGAGCATTTGGCACAACGCTGATGTACACCTTGCCAACTAATGACCGGTTGCTTTGATAACGAAAAGGGGTTGGCTTAAAGCTGTTGTCTCTTTCCATTTCCTTTGGGCATCCACTAGCAACTTACCCATGACTAAATGCACTATTTAGTATGATGTGTTTTAAATATTAATTTTTGACTGCAATTAATAATAAAAAATAGTCTGAGTGATAACATACTAAAAAATTAATTTAATCAGAATTTTAAAATTTATTAAAAGGTTTTCAATCAATTAAAAGTGGAGTTATCTTAAAACTCAAAAAGTCCATCAAATGCATTATTGGTTTTGTGTTGTTAACCGTTGCATGACTTCTTGTTTTTAATCTTGTTGTATGGTATGTAGGGGTGTAAAAATGGCTCGAGACCCGATGGGAGTTTGAAGTCCGTCATTATTCAGGCCGACCCGATCCGCCCGACCTGGCCTGTACTGTTAATGGGCCCGAACTTGGGCCGCACTCCCAATCTCGCCCGCACTGAGGTTCGCTCGCCCAAAATCCCGCCTTAAGCCCAAGAGATAAAGAGAGAGTTGAGAGAGAGAGAGGGAGAGATGAGAGAGGCCGGCTGGAGGGTCGGCGGAGGCATGGTCGGTGGCGACGAACGGCGATTGAGCCCTAGGTTGGAGCTGCGAGCGACAAGTGGCACGGCAGCGACGCAACGCTCCTTCCTCTTCTTCTTTCTTGTGAGTTGTGGCTGTGAAGCTCTAGGTTCTGTTTGGTTTGGAGCTTGAGTTTTTTTTCTTTTTTTACTCTAGGCCCGCCTAAGCTCGGGACCGAGTCCCTGGGGCTTGGGCCGACCCCCGGGAAAAAAAGTTGGGCCTGGCCCGACCCCTGGGAAAAAAAGCCTGACCTGGCCTGGTCCAAAGAATTGAGGGGAGCTTGCCGGGCTCGAGTCGAGCTTGGCTCGCCCGGTCCATAGCCAGGCCAAGCCGGGTCAAAATTACATTGCTAATGGTGTGCAAGTAATGGTAACGATGCATCAATTGAGGATAAATTAAGAGAAAATAGATTAAGATGATTTGAACATATATAACATAGACCAGTTGATGTAATAGTAAGAAAAAATGATAAGGTCATTAGTAATGAAAACATTAAAAGAGGAGTAAACTTAAATTTAACATGGGATGCTATATTAAAAAAAGAAATAAATTTATTAAAATTAGATGAAGATATGATTTTTAATAGAATAGAATAGTGTAAAAGAATTAATGTAGCCAATTTCAATTGATTAAAATAAAAGCTTAGTTTGGATTTGGTTTGTTTTAACTACAACTCTCACATAACATAAAGTTTAATCTAGATTATTCACGCCGAATTGTGAGTTGTGTGGGACTTTTATGGATGCTTAGCATTTTTAGGTGATAAAAAGGCTAAAAATTGTAGTTGATATTTATTGCCAATTTTGTTTGTGCAAGATTGGTGGCGCTTGGTGTTGCTTTTAATTATAGTTTATAATTTTTTGTTAGGAGGGAGTAGAATTCGACAACCCAATCCACCCGATCGTACTTGACCTGAAAAGTGTCTTTGGTCGGTTTTGTAGCTATCAGCGATCGAAGACAGGTGATCAAATTAGCTTAGATTCGAGTTTTGGTCGGTTATCGGGAGAAGACACACAGAAATCGCAGGAATAGATCGAAACGACATATTCCTCTATTGTTAAGTTTTTTATTATTTTTCTGATGTGTCATCAATCATGACCAGCTGGCAATTGGGATTCTCCTATTCGCAGACCCAATCTCCCACACCCACAGGCCACAATGCCGCTCACCCAGTCGCCCACAATTTCCCAAACGACCCAACCCCTCTCAGCTCTTGTTCTCTCTGCGATTTTGCTTTGCGGCAAACTGGCAAACTCAAATCTCTCTCTCTCTCTCTCTCTCAGACGACAAAGTGCGAACCCAAAGCCCAAAACCCGAACATCGTAGTTCCGAACCTTAATCGGCTAATCCCAACTCGCACGACTCAAGTCTCACGTGTTTCGGTGTTTGATTGGAATTTGAAATCAATTTTCTTCTCGTGACATGAACATTAAACACTAAACATGTAAATTAGGGTTTTGGATATTTTTTACTTCTTGATTTTGAAATTAACCAATGACTAACCACTTATAAATTTAACCTCACATACTTCTAAGTACTATTGTCTTTGGATTATTAGTAGTTTTTTGTGATTTTTGTTGGTTGAGTGTTGCTCCTCTGTTGAAGTAAAAATTATTTGTTCAAATTTTGAATGCTTCTTTTAATTATTCAGTTTTTGGATGGTTTATTTAACTGTTCAGTGTTCAACGTTTAGTGTTTGGTAATGCCAATCCCGACCAAACCAACCTGCCAGACCAAACGATTGTTTCGGACAATTTTAAAACCATAGATGGGCAGCAATGGTTTGAAAAATGTGTCACCTGACGTGTTCGGTTTGGTTGATGGATTGGGGTGAAATAAACTAATCTGGGCACTATACTACCTTTAGCTATTAATTTATGTACTCATTTATTATTAATTTTTAAAAACAATCAACTTCTATTACTAAGTTATAATTATTTTTTAATAAATAGTTAGTTTCATTTACAAATTATTATTATTATTTTAAAATATCATAACTTTTATTATATAAATTTATTTTTAAAAATTATAATTTTTAAGTAAAATTTTGTCTTTTGGCTTAAAGTTATTTCATGTCTCCTAAACTAATTTTTAATTTTTTGGGTTTAAAATAATTTTAAATAAAAAAAAACCTAATTTAAAGTCAGATTAACAAATGAGGCCTTAATCTGTGAGTATATTTTATACAAGGAAAAAAAATCTGGGACTTGAAGTATGAGATTCCTTCAAGCTATGATTGTTGAGCATGTGTCGGTATATGTTATTTCCAAATTTTAACATACATCTGGCAGATTTTCATTTGTTCTTTGTTTCAAAGGTATAAATTGGTGGTGCCTTTCGGGCACAATCACATATGCTGAAAGCCGGAATTTATCATATTATTATTGAAAATGATTAGAGACCGGTAATTGTTACTCAATCGTACCATTATATATATTTTAGTTTGTGTTTGGTGTAAATTTTTTAAAATAATTTTTTAGTTTTTTATTTTTTAATAAAAAATAAATGTAAAAAATGTAAAAATAGCTAATTTATTACATTGAGAGGCTAAACAAATAGACTTTATAAAAAATTTTCAAACAAAATAAACTTATAAAAATTAAACCAAACAGAGGGTTAGGGACACAATTCGGTTGTAAAATCAACTACAATCATCTCGGTTTGAGAAGTTTCTCACTTGAGTTGAATATATTTTGAGATTTTGTCAAGTTTTTTTTGACTTGATTGGTTAATTTTAATATTTTTGTTTACTATAAAATTTTCTTTTAATTAATAATTTAATTAATAGAATGTGAGAAAGAAGGTGTGCGCGGGTTATTGATAGATTGATGAAATACACAAGTTTATGACTGTTAAAAGAAATTGGTTTAGTACTCAGCTAGATTTTTGGAAAGTTTGATTTATTCACATTAAAACCACCCATATTTATACCTGACCAGGAAATCAAATCACTCCTCTGCTGATCTTTGAAGAATTTTTATATTAATAATTCTCACCTTTTACATTAATAATTCTGAACTGGTAATGCACAGCATGTGTACCAATGTTGCATATACAAGGGGGACCAAAAGGCCAAACCAACCTACCATAGCAAATCTGAAATCCCTATCCTCCCTGATTTGTGATCAGATATCAAAACTTCTCATTTACTAAAACAAAATAAGAAATATCAAAACAATTATGGGAAGCAATTTCCTAAAAAAGTAACAAGAAACAGAAAGAAAACGGAGAATAAAGATTCCCTAACAAGATTCAAAAGCTCTGTCGTCAACAATGGTGTGTGATTTTGACCGATCAGAAGATATCAAGAATTTCCAAGATGAATCCATTGCAGAGAGGGCAATTACCTCTCTGAACCCAAAGCTCCCTTGAACACAATCTGCAAAATGTATGCCCACAAGGTATGAACGCTGCCCCCTTGTGCCTAACCATGCACACACAACAGTTGTTGAACTCTCCACCGCCGCTCTCTTCCTCTTCTTCTTCCTCTTCTTCCGCACCATCCATCGTGTAAGTGAACCCATCAAACCCCATTTGTCTATCCGTCTCCGCCAAAAGCGCCATCAATGACATCCTCGTCCCCGGCTCCCCTCCCTCCTCTGTCTGTCCTTCGCCCTCCGCCGTTTCTTCTTCTTCTTCTTCTGCTGCTGCTGCTGCTTCTCCGTCTTCTGCTTGTTCCGCAGATGGCATTCGTTGGTGTTGTTCCACAGCTTCACCCCCATTATTTTCGCTGGTAATCAATGACGTCGAACCTTCGACACCGACGATGAATCGGCTGGACGGGAGCGAGGAAATGCGGCTCGAGTTGTGGCGCAGCATCATCGCTCTGTTACTCGGCATTGAATTCATTTCGGCGCGAGCTTCTCGTCCATTGATTGACGACATTGACGATGAGGATGTTTCGAGATGAGACGACTGGTCCTCCGAGATGACTGTCGGAAATCGAGTCGAATTTCTACGGGAAATCATTCTGTTGGAGTTCTGAATCGGCACGTCGGAGGCTGGTGTCGGAACGGTGGAGATCCAGACGGAACCGGCGCGGCGGAGGCGAAGCTTGTCTCTGAAAGTCTTCCAGCTTTTCTTGTTGTCATTGCCGCCGTTGGGGTCGTCTCGGATGATATCGAGCAGAGTCCGGTTCACCTGGGCCGGCGACGTTCTCTTGTCGCTGCTGAGCACTGCGCTTAGGGTTAGGCCGTTACAATTACGGCCGTCGTCGTCCTCTTTGACCCGTAAAAAGTCTCGAAGGTTCGGCGAATCAACCTTTTCCTCCGAGAGCCATCGCCGTCTCCGACTACCGCCGCCACTTTCCATTCAATTCGAATCACTAAGTGAGACAAATTCAAAAGAAAAGAGTTAGTAAAAGTCTAAAAGATTATATTCCTACATTCCCAGAAACAAATGAGAAAATGGAAAAGAAATGAGATTTTCTGGGGGGAAAATCACTATTTTAGGAAATCTGAGGATCGGAAAATTTGTTTCTAGATTATAGTAGGAGATTGACAGGCAACATTGTGCAAATGAAGAACCGACGAAAACATTAACAAAAGATTCAGTTTTGCTCTTCTCGAGAAAATCAACATTTTTCTCCAGAAAATAGAAGTATCAGAAGCTTAATCACTCCGACAGAGAAAATTACCAATACTGAAAAACAGCAGAAACGAAACTCGACATGCGAGGTTCAGATCTGCGAACGTGCATATGCAAATGAAATTTTCACATGAAATAAGATCAAGAGAAGATAATAATAATACATGGACAACATTGGATACCTTTCGTATGTGGTCGGTTACGTATGAGCTACCAAATCAGAGGCACAGATCTGATATCTCCACAGTTCTCTGATTCATTCCGTTGTTATCTGGAGGAAGAAGTTAGAAATAGGCAATAATATAAGACAAAAAGAGAAGAGAGACAAAAAAAGAGAGAAACAGAGATAAAGGATCGGATAGACGGAACAAAAGCTCGGTATGCGGTCTGAAAGCAGATGATTTCTACCTTTGTTCTCTCTCTCTCTCTCTCTCTCTCTCTCTCTCTCTCTATTCCTCTGTGTGTAACTGTTCTAGAGAGAGAGAGAGAGAGGAGGGGGAACGGGAACGTCGGGAAGCTGTGGGAGAGGGACTTGAACCCTGGAACGAGTCTTATGGAACCGTTGTCCACGAGTTCGGCTCTTTTCTATTTTTTAAGAACTTAAAAGGATTTTTACTTCTTTTTATTATTATTATTATTATTTATTTTAATAATTTTAATTATTTATGTTATAAAACGTGTTGAGAGGATTATTTTTGCAATAGAAATAAATTAGTTGAAGTCAATCAAATTACACATTAATATTTTTTTTTAAAAAAATAGACGTTATTAGTTGTCACTTTCTTTTAAAAATTATATAATTCAATCATTAACTATTGATTTATAATTAATTTAATTTTTTTATAAATAATATTCACAATAGACTATAATATAAAAGAATTAGCAAATTATTCATATCTAAACACACTTTAAATATAATTAAATTGTTGAATTAATTATAAATTATAAATAAAATACATAAATTTTAAGAGTAAAAATTTAATGATAAATCAATTCAATTACCTACTTCTACAACTAATTTATATACATATATATAAAATAAAATAATAGTAAATAAATTTGATAAAATTAATACATATATTGTGAGTAGACATAACAAAATATATGTAAGAACTTAACTAGGATACTTTAAATTCCATAGAGAGGGGGAGTGATAACATATTTTTTAAGAATAAATTTTGATCAGTAAGTTTATATTAAAATATATTTTGACAGCTTGATAAGATGCCACGAAATATATTTTCAAAAACATGCTTTATTTTATTATGTATATTGAATTATTAAAATGAATTTAATTTAATTTATAAAGGGCAAGTCTGTCCAGTTCTTAAAAAATCAGAAAGTAGCTAAGAGCAGTTGTCCTCTGGTTGCCTCCTTTCTCTTTAGAGAAATCTTTTGTGTTCTCAAAATGACTAAATTACCCCCAGTATTAATATCACTCCTGCAACTGCGAAGATGGGTTGGATGCTACAGAAGCAATTCATTAAATTCTTCCGTTACATTTTTTGAAAATAAAATTTTAAAATTTGAGAAATAATACATATTACTAACGCATAGATTGTCATATTTTTATAAGAATAATAGGCTTCATATTGAGTATTGGTGTAAAATCTCATCATACTTGTATATATACGGTGATTTATGCTATATAATATGTACTGTTTGTAATTGAATTGTAAAAAAATAATAATAATTTTAAAACTAAAATGATATTACCATAACCAATTAGGATATCGAAATTTCAAAAAAATGATTTGACCAAATGTACAATTAAACCCCTGAATTAAAGGGGCGCATGGCTACCCACCACATACATTAATTACATTTACAGAATGAGATGCATAGATGCTTAAGATTTTAGATGATTAGATAGTGCATGGGATCCGCCTCTTAAAAATTATGTCCATCCATAGTGTTTTTTCAGAACACAGTTTTTTGGGGACATGATTAGATAGTGGGATCCTCTGTCTTTAAAATTATATAGATCCATGGAGGGTTTCGTAGCTAATTCTGTTATATTTCCAAATTTATTCTAAATAGTTAGGCCTCGTTTGGTAACTTAGTTTTGAGTTTTTTTTTTTTTAGTTTAAAGTCACTTTAAGCCAAATAAATAAAAAATTCATCTGTTGAATTATAGAAAGATTTAATGACAATTTTTATTCACTTGAGATTGAAATAATCTTGATGACTGTAATTCAAATTGACTTAGACAATAGCGCCATCACGTAGTGATCCTAAATGTGATGCTAAACCTAATCGTGATGTCACCGATTATATTGTAATTATGATTTTAAAATAATTTGTTATTTCGTAACGATGGTGTTTAGATTTTAATAAAAAACAATCATTTGTCAATTATTCTTTATACATGCTTGATGAGATAGACTCCCTTTATATTGTTCACAAGATCTAATTATTCATATGCTTACTTTATATGATAAATATGATATCTTATTTATTCTCATCACTCACTTATTCTAAATTTATAACTTTTTTCTTTGACGTGCATTTTTATCCATGGGTTGCCTATAATTTGTTAATATTTTTAAGTGAATCGATGAGCGTTAGAATAGAATTTTGTTACTATGAGACCCACTGTCGTGAACTTATAGGCATTCATATATTTACTTGTAGTATAGTATTGCAATTTTTTCTGACATTGAATTTATTTTGAGCGTAATGGATCATATGAGTCATATATCATAAGTGACTTGAAATAATTGATTATAATTGTGTTATGATCTCTGTTACCAAATTTATCTCATTTGATTATTTTAAACCTCTAAGCTGCGATTGGTCATGTTTCTAGATTTCTCAGGACGTGACGATCTCGTTCTTTATTTGATAAAGAAATTTTTAATACCAAATAAAAATACTAACATTTTGATTGCTTTACTAACAATACTAGCTGTTTTTTTCTTTTTTACCAGTGCATAATTGTTTTATTTTTTAGTAAGAAATTTATATAATATATATGAACAAATGAATGAAGCACAAAAATAAATAAGGGTAAAAATGTGAAAAAAAAAATCAAATCAAATCAAAAGAGAAGGGACAAAAAAATAGATTTGCAAAAAACAATAAAATAAAAATTTTAATATATTCTAAAAGGTCCAATGAGATCAACATTTTAAATTGCAAAAGATCACTCTCATTGTCTTCCATTCTAACATATTTACTACTCCATTAAAAGAAGAAATAAATTTAAAAAGAAAGATTAAATATCAACTAAATAAGGAAATGAAGGAAATGATTTCAAGAAAAGAAAAAAAAGTCATTCAATTTTTCCTTTTTTTTGTAAGAACTCTTAGCCTTTTTTAAAGCTATTTTATTTATGCTAATATATTCTTTTGTTCGATTTATTATCGATTAAAAATATATGCAGACCTGGTATATCTTTTCTGATTAAAAAAAAACTGAAATTGAGAAGGGAATTTGAGCTTTCCTTATTTAAGGAGAAATCATTAATTATGACATTTTCTTAACCTTTCAGATACCATTCATGCATATCCTTCAAACGTTCTGTATATTACATTTAGTGTCACTCTAAATATATGCAAAGAAAGAATCATGTTGATTATACCATTATTTCCTTTCATTTTCTAGTATACTACAGTTACAATCTTTTTTTTTTCTTTTTTCTTTTTTCTGATTCTCTTACTTATTAAAGAAAATATTGGACACGCATTATTAAATACTAGTGAGACCTATTTAGTCGTATTTATAATAAATAAAAAATTCAGTGAGAAAATACATGTAAATCCCAAATACTTGTGCTCGACTGCTCGTATTGGAAAAGGAAATACGGTGGCACATTTTTTTATTGTATTTCGAACTCAAGTATCTAATCTAATTTTAGGAAAATTTTTTTTAAATATCACAACTCTTAAGTGCGAAATTAACAAAAATATTGAATCTTGTTTATTAATCTTCCATATTCTTTGATTTCCTATCATTAATGAATAATGAAATGCCAAAAAATGATGGCTTAACAGTTTTCCAGAAGGGTTAGAAGCAAACACATCATCATCATCATCTATATAAAGGGTGCCTAGGCATTTGATATCTCAGTGTGAAGCACAGTTCAAAGAGAAAAAACAATGAAAAGTAAAAATTGAGTGTAAGAAAGAGGAGAGGAAGAAGGGTGAAGACATGGGTGGCTTTTCAAGGCTTCAATCTATTTTCCTTCTCTTCCTTTTGGCTTCCATGTCTACCATCCAAATCTCAATGGTGCATAGTTGTATATTCTATAAAATAAGACAGTGCTTGTTAAAAATGTTCTTTTCACATTGTTTAATTTGTTTTTTTTTTTTGTGCAATTATTACCAGGCAGGCGCAGAAGGATCTCTCACCAAAGAGCGTAAGTTTTTGTTTCTTGGATCGTAACATTTGTCTCAAAATCTTTTGTCTATATTTTAATTCGAAGCAATTATTTGTTGCTCGAAAGGAGAAATAGGTGGTGCCTCAATTTTTTGAGAGTTACGCGATCATGTGCGATATCCCTAAATACATGGAGCACCCATAAATAATGTGGCTTCTAGGACTTTTGGGAGGAACCACCTGGCTTTGCCCCAGGAGCTAGGGATGGCAATGAGGCGGGACGGGACCGGAGATTAGTTCTCCCACTTTCGTCCGTTATTTGATCGGGGCGGGAATGAAAAAAAATATTTGGGAAATAGCAAGAAACGGGGCGGGAACGGAGATATTTTGGGTATAATTTTTGAGGTTTAAAATAATAATATTAATAAAAGTTATAAATAATATAATAAATAAAAAATAATAGTTAATAAATTAATATAACTAAATATAAAAAAGAAAAAAGAAAAATTAGAGATAAATATAATATTTTAATATTTTGAACTTATTATATTTATAAAATATATATTTTATACATATATTAATATTTAAAAAATATTTATTTTGTGTAATCAGGGACAGGACGGAGAAAACGGGACGAAAAGTGTAAATACCATCTCCACTCCATTTGTTATCGATAGTGAAAAAGCTCCTACAAAGCGGAATAGAAACAGGGCGAAGGTGGGGCGGGGCGGGGGGAAATTGTCATTCCTACCGGGAGCACCAATTAATTTTTTATTAACTCGTCTTTTATTATTTCTACATGATTAGGACAAGAAATGCTATTTCCTTAAATATTTTTTTTTCTTTTGTAATGCGTTAGCAGCCGAACGATTTGACTAGCATCTTGGAACATAATTGTGCGAGTGTTAACATATTAAGATGCGCCAATTATATGGCATTTTTAATTTACTTGTAGAATGCCCCGCCGCATGTGATGTTCGGTGTTCAGCAACGTCGCACAAAAGCGCTTGTTTAATGTATTGCAACTTGTGCTGTGATAAATGCCTGTGTGTCCCATCGGGCACGGTCGGTAACAAAGAGGAGTGCCCTTGCTACAACAACTGGAAAACCAAGGAAGGCGGCCCCAAGTGCCCTTGAACCTCAAAACTCTCTAGTTTCAAGAATTTTTGCTTTTTGAGTATGATGAATTGCCATGAGCAATTCCCACTTGTAGTGGAATAATAAAAGTGACAAAGTTTGTCTTTTGTTGAGTTAAAAGTTTTGTTCGGATGTCGAGCAACATAAGCCTTCCTAGATGTGCTTGCATTCATCTTTTTTTAGTATAATTCTTGTATCTGTGTAGTGTAGATGGCGAAAACAAAACATACAAACTGAAAGTGTATGATTTTAATTCTCTTATGATGAACTGTATAATCATTAGATTTTTATCAACAAATAACAAAGTAACAATCTAAATAACGAATTAATAAATCGAATTAAGGTTTTTGACAAAGAATCTATTTCCATGAATATACTCGGAAAAAAAAATCGATTGTGTAATGATGAGATTAAAAAAGAATACTTGCTAAAAATATATAATCCTTTCTTAAATGGGCACCACGTGTAACAATAAAAAAATTATTTTTACCTTTAGAGTAAGCGGCTCGAGCGAATGGCTTGTGCGTATGATTCGGGTGTTTGGCTTGAGTGAATGGCCCAATCGAATGACGTCCGCAAATTATTTGATTAGACTTTTTGAGGAACCAATCGTTGTATACAAGACACCCGAAGATTACCTCTCCTGATTCAATTATATCTTTGAGGGCCCTATTTTGATTCTAATAGCTCTATCAGAGAGTTATAAATAGAAATGATGGTTGTGCCATTGAAGAATAATAACTTTTGATAGCACCCGATATATGTTTATACTGCCAATACTCCAAACTTAATTAACATTCTTCTTCACCTAATCAAATCTCCCTCCATTTAGAATTTTTGACAATTTTTCATATTTCACGTCTCCATAATTGTTCATTACTTATTTATTCTAAAAAAGCCCCTACAAGTAGTAATATTTAGGAGTGTCTTTTATTAAGAAAAATAATTTCTAAATCATTCGTTTGATTTGATTTTCTTAAAAATAAGATATAATCATAATTTTTCAATAATTAAGAATCGTTTATTAAGATTTGATTCCCAAATTAAGCTTTTAGATTGAATCGTCCTATCATTTTGTTATATTTATATTATGTTATGCATCATATTTGAAAGGTGAATCTTTTTTAAAAATAATTCTTTTCTTTTTTGTCTTTTTTGTTTCTTTGGTTTTCTCTTTTGTAATTTGATTTTACTTTCTTTTTATAACATAGTAATATTTTTTTATCATAAAAGGTTAAGAGGTATAAATATATTACAAATTTGACATAAAATTAATCAAAAATGTATATCGAATACAATAAAATAGTTTCTTGAAAGGAGAAAGAAAGACCTTAAGTAAGGAAGAGAACACCCCCACACCCCACAAATGATAACTAAATTTTCACGCAAAAAAGATTATAAATTTTCACGAGGCTTTACTAAAAAGTTATTTAATAAAAAACAAAACACATAAGATACCATGAGGCACGCATTACTTTCTTTTCTTACACAGCTAGCTAAAATAACATTGTAATGGAAGTGGTTGGCTACATAAAATTTGGCATTATTAACGTTAATTTACTTGTTATGGTATGATAAATGCCCAAATTTAGAAGATCGAGCAACTCATAAAGAATTGACCGGTGGAGAATGAGTGATGAAAGGACAAAGAAATATATCAAAAAATTAAAACAAAATGCAACCACACACAAATTAAAGAGAAAAAATAATAAAGAATGAGATCAAGGTATCTAAAAAGATAGAGGGAGGAGATATGGGGAGAGAAACGACAGGGGTTATTGTTACTGCCTTCCTCAAACTGAGTAACCCTAAAGAGAAAATTTGAGGGAGAGAATTCTAAAGCGTACAAGTTTCTGTATTTTTATATTAACGTTGTCATATTATTTTATTTAAAACTAATGATAATTAATAAATAAAATATATCGTAAATTTATGGATATAAGATTTTTTATTCGTGACCATATAGAACAAGTGATAAAACAAAGTTCACTACCGGCTTATAAACATTAAATATAATACATAATTTATAAATTCAGGAATCTTTTATTTCATTGTGGAAGAGAAAAATGGGTATTGTACGGTCTTAATAACTTGAAAGCATTATTTGTACGGTTTCATTAACTTAAAAGCATTGTATACATATCCGACTTATGTTATTCATTAAGTGACCATTTCTTTTACAAAAATAAGTACACAAAAAAATTATTCCATTCCAACTCATATTTTTTTATTATTTAATTAAATTATTATATTTTTCGACCATTTTGATTGAGACGAAATGAAAAAATAATTCTTTTATCAAAATATAAAAAAATTTCAAAAAAGACTTTTTATTTGCGTGAAAGTTAAATTTTCGTGAAGGTTTTCATATTTGTCTAGAGACATTTTTTTTGTTTTAAAGAGTTGTGTTTTATCTGATGTACCTTCTTATTAGATTTTATGTTGAATTGCAACGCATTTAGATTTTAATGGTGTTTGACAAAGCAAAAATTAATTACTCATAACTTACAACAGAAGAAAAAGTGACTTAATTTATGTTAGAAATTGTGAATGTTTAAAAGAGTTAGATTATAAATTTTAAATCTTAAATTGTGTTAAAATATAGGATGATTTTGTCATTAGCTACAAGCATATCCATAAGTTGTCAAACACCATTTGTTGTTTTTTATCTAAAATTTGAAAATTTGGGAGAAAAAGCTTTGCCAAATGCCGCAAATATTTTCTTATAAAAAGTGTATGATTTAAGATTTTATCCAATCTATTATCCTCCTATGATCACATTAATTGAAAGAAAAAGTCAATATACCAGCATTTTGTTATCAATAGTTATGTGTGTAGCGTGTAGGTTCAAAATTAATAAGTTGTGAGGTTACACCGTGAGTGAATTTTGACTATTTATTTTAAATTTTATGTAGTTTTTAGAGTACTTAGCATTGCTGTAATCGAACATCATTAAGTATATTAAGGTGATGCTCCTTGAGTACAATAATATTTTTTTATTATATTACAAAAAATGAGACAAATCACAATAGAGAAGCAAAAAATTAAGAAAGTTTTTGTTATAATATAATTTTGTCTTATTTTTAGTTATATTAATTAATCCGGAAAATAATAAATCTCACATTATATTTAATAAGAGAAGATAAAATTTATTATTTTCAAAAAATGAAAAAATAAGAAATTGAATTCACAAGCTTGAATATATATATATATATCATTCTAATTAGAGTTCATAAAAATAATTAAATTTAAAATGAAGACCTAGTGAAATAATTAACTAATAAGTAGGACTTAGTTTTAAAAAAGTATAAAAAATAGGAGGTTTATATTCAATGAGTGAAGATAAAATTTATTATTTTCAAAAAAATGCAAAACTAAGAAATTGAATTCGCAAGCTTGAATATGTGTGTGTGTGTATGTATGTATATATTTCTAAGAGTTTGTAAAAATAATTAAATTTAAAATTTAGATCTAATGAAATAATTAACTAATCAGTAAGACTTAATTTTTAAGAAGTACAAAAATTAGGACCTTTTACTAATTGACACTTTTTAATTTTATTTCGAACTTGAATATCTCATTAATTTTACGAGAATAGTTTATAGATATCACGTCTATTTCGTGGGAAATAAAAGAACTTATTGAATCTCATTTATTAATCTTAAATATCATTTGATTCCCTATCATTAATGAGTAATGAATTACCAAATAATGAAGGCTTACGAGTTTTTCAGTGTAAAGCAAACACAACATCATCATCATCAATATAAAGGGTGCCAAGGCATTTGATAATTCAGTGTGAAGCACAGTTTAAAGAGAAAAAACAAGAAAAATAAAATTGAGTGCAGAAAAAAGGAGAGAAAGGGTAAAGACATGGGTGGCTTTTCAAGGCTTCAGTCTATTTTCCTTCTCTTCCTTCTGGCTTCCATGTCTACTATCCAAATGTCAATGGTAGCTTTCTGTTCTCTAAATTTGAAATAAGATAGGGTGTTCTTGTTTAAAACAGTCATTTAAAAATTGTCTAACTTTTTTTAAAAAACTATTGATAGGCGGGCAAAGAAGGATCTCTTACCAAACAACGTAAGTTTTTGTTACTTGAATCGAATCATTTGCCTTTATATTTATCTTTGTTTATCTTTCATATAAGACGTAGTCACATAGAATGTAAAGAGTTTAAATCTTGTCTAAGTATAAGATAAGAGTGTCTGCGTGTGTTTGCCAATAAAAAAAAAGTATAGGGATTAAAATTTTTCATATTGATAATCACAACACTAATTGTTTTTACACTATTAGCACTAGTGATTCTAAATCCTTATATATATATTTTTTTTGTCTTACCACATTAGTAATCGCCTGATATGATTACAACCTTGAGACATAGGCCCTATTTGGACAATGTTTTATTTTTTTAATTTGTCTTTTTAAAACCTTTTTACTTTTTAAATTTGTCTCAATGCGTTGAGATGAAGTAGAAAAATGAAAAAAAAAATCTTGATGGAAAGATAACAATATTTCAATAAAGACTAAAGTAATCAACATAAAATATAGTTTATTAATTATTTTGATTTATTTTTGTCTCTTTTTTTTATAGTTTGGTAAAAAAAATATGTTTTTTTATTTGTTCAACGAGAAGAGTTCAAAAAGTATAATAATTTGATCAAATAACAAAAAAATCTCAGTAAAGATAAAAATATATAAATAAACTACTATTCCAAACAAAATCCGCACTGTTAACCTATCAAGATAAGAAATTTTAAATATTTAAATACGGAGAATCTCGTGTCTATAACTATGGCAAATAGAAAAGTCTGATATAAGTGTGCCAATTATATGTTGTAATTGTAGAATGTCCCGCTGCGTGTAATGTTCGTTGTTCGGCGACATCGCACAAAAAGCCTTGCTTGATGTATTGCAATCTGTGCTGCGACAAATGCCTTTGTGTGCCATCAGGCACATACGGTCACAAGGAAGAGTGCCCTTGCTACAACAACCGGAAAAACAAGAGAGGCGGTCCCAAATGCCCATGAACCTCCAAACTTAACTAATTTTAGGGATTCTTGCTTGAGTATGATGAGTTGCGAAGATGGAATTTCCCTTGTAATCGAATGGTAAAAGTGACTAAGTTTGTATGAAAAAAAAAATTAGATGTTTCTTGGGAATTCGAGGAATATAAGATATGTATTCAGCCTTCTTAATTATGTTTCCTTTAATCTTTCGGCAACATACAAACTCAGTAAAAAGACTCAAAAAAATATTTAAAATTCAAAATAAGCTACAGTTTAATTGTGATCCACAAATCACATAATTAAATTAAATACTCACCATACAATTCAAAAATTTTCTTTTGTGATCCCTTTTTTTTTAGATTCTAGAGTTTTTGTTATGACCATTTCATCATAATTGCTTAGTATTTGAGAAGTAATACTCTCTTTTCCACATAGAAATGGGTCCTGCGTTTTTTTTTTTCATTTTTCCATTAATGCCATATACTTCTAAAAATACTTATAAATTAAAATTGATGGTCCAAATTGACTTGAAATATTATTTTTTCAGTAATTTTCTTCCACGGTACAAACTGTTAACATGCCGCATGTCTCATCTTCCTCTTCTTTTTTTTTTCTTTTGTGCAATAAAATAATTTTGATTTATACAAATCGAAAATAAAAAATAATACCTTGCTCTGAACACTCACCCACAACATTAAATCTTCAATCGTCGGCTCTGATACCACTTGTTGGGTTTTGAACACAAATCATCGAATGCGAACGTAAGCAAAAAACCGTTGTACACACGAAAGAAAAAATTACAAAAAATTTATATAGTTCGGCATAACCTATTTACATTCATAAGTGCGAAAGGTAATCAACTATAACTGTAATTCGGTTAAGGGCAGAAGTTTAGTTAAGGTTGGTTAAAAATTTATTTTTTAATCGATCAAAACCCCTGCTTATTAATTTAGGTAAGATCACTGACCGTGATAGAAATAGAGAAAAAAAGAGATGACGGTACTCCTTTTAGGTTTTCCTATCAAAGCAAAGAGCTTTGCTTTAATGGTGTGAGTTATTGGTTTGAGATGACACTGGCGTGAAATGACACTAGTTTGGGCTACTGAAAGTGACAGCGAGATGAGACAGTGGAGAGGGCTGAGAAATATTTGGACATTGGCAACGTTTTGGCTTCATCCTTGATTAGCAAGTACGATTTTTGATAGTCGTAGTACAATAAACTTTTATACTATCTCACGCTAGTTAAATGAAATTAGTTTAACAAAAAAAAAATTATAGTATCGGACTCCTCAAATTTTTCTTATCTTGGGAGGTCAAAATAAATACTATGTATTTAGATTAGAAAGGCCGCCAAACTAGAGTCAAACCTGATCAGAAATGTACTTCATTTGTCTTGATGGATTGATTTTTTGAAAAATAATGCTCATATGTTATTAGACATGAAAAAATCATTCAAAGGTCATTTTCTAGATAAAAAAATGGGTTAAAAAGGGTCATTGGGTTCTCTCGAAGGGTAAAATAGTAATTTATGCGCCTTAGATCTGAGCATGCAAAACATCTTTCTTGGTGTTCTACATGATATTATATCAAGAAAAGAACTTAGAAAACGTCACATTTCTCCTTTAATTTTTTAAGAGATCGATTTACTAGTTGCGGATACATTGGGTTTGATATGTTGAATTTCTACCGTCGGATGGTATCGTTCTTGCTATGGCTTTCTCTGGTTTTTCTTGATATTTTAGATGATATTATATCAAGAAAAGAACTTAGAAAATATCACCTTTTTTCTTTGATTTTTCAAATAGTCGATTTATAATATCACCTTTTTTCTTTGATTTTTCAAATGGTCGATTTATTTATAGCGGGTACATTGGGTTTGATATAGCGAATTTTCACCGTTGGATGCTGTTTTTGCTATGGCTTTCTCTGGTTTTTGCAAGCTTGTCATAGCTAATGGCTCTGATTTGGGTCTTCTCAGTCAGATGTTGTCATTCTTCATTTGTTTTAACAAAAAATGGTATACCATGTATCAATATTGCATAAAGAATCATAAAAATAATAAAAAAGTTTAGCTTTCAATGAGAAATTTTTATTTCTACATATAGAAAATGAGAATATTCTTATTTTCAAAAACAAGTTATCATTGAAAACTTTGGGATGAAAAAGTAATAATTTTGAAAAATAAATATGAAAAATAAGGAGAAAAATTCTAAAACTTATACTCAATTAACAGTAATACAAGTCAAGTTTTAATTATAAATAATTAAAATAATAAAAAATATGGTCACTTTATATATATATATATATATCATTTTAATTAGGAAGGTGTAAAAGAGTTCATACCAATAATTACCTTTAAATTAAAGCCTAATAGAATCGAGCGGACCTGCTATGGGCTAATCACAGTTGGGGTGTTGTGAGGCTAATTTTTTTTTAAATTTAGAATATTAAAATTTAATCAGAATTATTTATTATGTTAAACTCATCGAGTAGGAAATTTCTATAAAAAATTAGATCAATCAAAAGATGTTAGCCATACGATGCGAATATATTTGTTTGACAGTTTATTCTCAAAATACTAAAACCAATTATTTTTTTTCAAAACAAATATTCTCTTATCAGATTGATAGTAATGTCCAATTAACCTGATTTTTTTATGAAAATTACCTACTCAATTAGTTCAATATAATGAACGATTCTAATGAAATTTTAAAATTTCAAATAAAAAAATTAATTAGCTCCTACTATGATTAGTTCAAATAAAAAAATTTAAAATTAGATCAATTAGTAAGTAAATTTTTTTATGAAAATTACCTACTATGATTAGCTCGCAGCAAGATCCTTAACTCCTAATAGAATAGTCATCTAATTAATGGCCCTATTTGGGTGACCAGTTTATAAGTTAAAAACAAATAAGTCATTTCGTTTGGGTGACATAAATAAGTTACTTTGTTTGGCTTATTTTTGACTTTTTTTGGCTTACTTGCTTAAATAAGTCACTTTATTTGGATGACTTTTGACTTATTTGGCTTAAAATTTGATTTATTTGATTGTTTTGGGTGACGTAACTTATTTATTGGTTTATAAGTTAATAAACCAATAAGCCATATTACCCAAACAGGGCCAATATAACTTAAATCTTAAAAACAGTACAAGCAATAAGTCTCCTCATTAATTAACATTGTTAATTTTATTTCCAACTCAAGTATCTCAATAATTTTAGGAAAAAAGATAATAAATATGTCGTCTCCTAAATGCGACATAAAAAGAACTTATTGAAAATCTCATTTATTAATCTTAATTATCCTTTGATTCCCTATCATTAATGAATAATGAATTGCCAAATAAATAATGGCTTAATAGTTTTTCACAAAGGGTTAGAGGCAAACACATCATAATCTATATAAAGGGTGAAGCACAATTTAAAGAAAATAAGAATTGAGTCCAGAAAAGAAGAGAGAAAAACTAGAGACATGGCTGACTTTTCAAGGCTCCAATCTGTTTTCCTCCTCTTCCTTTTGGCTTCCATGTCTACCATTCAAATCTCAATGGTAGCTGCATATTCTCTAAATGTGAAATCAAATAGTGTGTTCTTGTTTAAAATGTTCCTTTTAAATTGTCTAACTTTTTAAAAAAATTATTAACAGGCGGGCGGAGAAGGATCTCTCACCATAGAGCGTAAGTTTTTATTTTATTTGAATTGAATTGCCTGTCTCAAAATTTTATGTATATATTTTTTTGTCTTTCAAGTAAGACGTATGGATTAAAATTTTTGAGATCGGTGATTGCAACACTTAGTTTTTACCCGATTAGCACTAAAAATTCTTTCATTAAATATATATATTTTATTTTGTGACATTTTTATTTACTTTTTCAAATCATCTCAATAAGATGAGATGAATTAAAAAGAAGAAAAACTTTTCATTAAAAGATAAAAGAAAAATTCAATAAAGAGTAAAGTAATCAACATTAAATACAGTTTATAAACTATTATAGTTTACTTTTTTGGCCCTTATTTTGGTCAAAAAAAAATTATGTTTCTTGATTTGTTCGACAACAGGAGTTCAAAAACTATAATAATTTGACCAAACAACTAAAAAAGTTTACTAAAATTAAAATATACAATTAAACTACTATTCTAAACAAAATTGGTAAAATTTACATGTCAAGATGAAAAACTTAAATATTTAAAGACGGAGAATCTCGTGTCTATGAGTAGAAAATGACAAAGAGCAAAATCTAACACGTGTGCCAATTATATGTTGTTTTAATTGTAGAATGCCCCGCTGCATGTGATTTTCGTTGTTCGGCGACATCACACAAAAAACCTTGCTTGATGTTTTGCAACTTGTGCTGCGACAAATGCCTTTGTGTGCCGTCAGGCACATATGGGAACAAGGAGGAGTGCCCTTGCTACAATAACTGGAAAACCAAGAAAGGCGGCCCCAAATGCCCATGATTCTCAAAACTAAATAATTTTAGGGATACTTGCTTGAGTATGATGAGTTGCTAAGATGATTTTCCCTTGTAATTGAATAATAAAAGTGGCAACTTTGTGATAGTTTTTTGAATAAAATTTGGAAGTTTTTTTGGGAATTTGAGGAATATACGATATATATCGAGCATTTTTAGTTTTGTAAATCTTTCGGCATTATACAAACTCAGGAAATGACTCAAAAAATTTTAAAATTTAAAATAAACAATTTAAATGCAATTTAAGAGCAACTCACAAACCACATAGTTAAATACTCACTTTACAATTCAAATGTTGGGTTCTTTGTGATAGTTTTTTATTTAGATTATAGAGTTTCTGTTATAACCATTTCATAATAGTTACTTATATTTGAGAAGTAATACCCTCTTCTCCACCTAGCAATGGGCCTCACCAAAGAAATTTATCAGTAATGTTATATACTTATAAAAATATTTTTAAAAATTACTCATAATTTAAAATAAATAATTCATATTTACTTGAGATATGGCCCCTTAAACTTATTCATTTCAAATTATGGATAATTTTATGAATAAATTTCATAAGTAGCATTTTTAAAAATTAATAGTTGAATAGATTCCACATTATGCAAGATGAAAAAACATCCATTTTGAAAATGCCAAAGGGAATTCATTGTGTGTTACATAATTGTTAAATAATGTATTATATATATTTGTATAAAATATATTAATATTTGTAAGATTAGTAGGCATTACTTTCAAAAATAATTGATATTGAATTTCTTGTCAAACTCATTGGGCTCGATACCCAATAATTTATGTTTTTATTCGTTGGCAGTGGCCTTATTTATTTTTATTTTTAAGAGAGAAGTGATGAATTATGTTCCTCTAAAGTATCATTTGGCAACTAATTTAAAGCTAATTTTTTAATTTATAATGAGAAAATGGAAAAATGCTGCTTAAAGTCGAGAATGACGAAATAATTTTTTTTACTTATTTAACTTCAAATTTAAAACAAAAAATACTTAAAATTAGGTCATCTAATGAGATCTGATTATTTTGAATTTGCTTATGCAAATTATATATATTGACTCCCAAAGTAACCAAGTTGTTGCCTGGTGTACCATTTTATGTTAATTTTGAAGGAGCATCTTTTAATCATCAAGATATTTGAGTTTTAATCCCCTTGACCTTGAGTAATATGTTATTTCCCAATATATGTAATGAATAATAACTAAATACTTATTTATTTGTGATTTTAATTTCTTTTTTTTGGTAGAACGAAACCGCCATAAAAATGGCTAAATTTTTAATTAGTAGCATGATACCATTCAATTATTGTGAGGTAAAATAAGTTGTAGCTCCTAATTGTAATAATCGATCGAGCATTACTCTAGTAAATGATTATTTCTTCCATGGAGAAAGTAATTTGGTACTTTCAAGATTTCCAATTCAATATATTAAATTTAGTACTTTTTGTTTTATTTTTTTCTTGCATAGAGAAAGTTATTTTGTACTTTTAGGATTTTCAATTCAATATATTGATTGATAAAAAAAATCAACCAAACATTGTTTACAAAAAAGGTAGTGCTGGTGTAATTGGGCCGGGCCGGGCTTTTCTAGGAGGGGAGTCTCAGGTTTAGCTTGGCCCTAAAGTTTCATGGGCCTGGGCTGGACTTTTTAAATATTTGGTAATATTTTAAAAAATTATTTTTATATGCTATGTTTATAGGTTTTTTATATCTATTTTAGTTTATCTTACAATAATAATTATTTTTTAATTAATTCCATATTTAATGATTTAAAATATAATAATATTTATAATTTAATAAATAATGGTCGATTAGGAGTTTATATTTATAAACTAACTTAACTTAAAATTTAATAGACAAAGGTATTTATTATATTATTTTAATTTATAAATATAAATTCTTAATAGTCATTACTTTTCATCATTAATAATTTTTATACATTAATTTTTTTAATATAATAAAATATAAAAAGATAAGATTGAGTCTCGGACCAAATTTCGAGGCGGACTACCTTTTTGGTTTTGACAGTAGAGATCCAACAGGACCTCGAGTTGGGGTCTACAGGCCAAGCCCAACCCACTGTCCGAACTTGAACGGGACCAGTCTGGACTACTAGGCAGTCAATAATTACTCATCATATGTGCGAGATTCTTCAATCCGGTGGTTGCCATTGGTCCTTTTTCTGATTAGTCAACAACGACTAGCATCAAGAACCGCATATTCCTCGGAAATCACAGTAGATCCAACGGTAGGTATCCAGCCACCATAATTATTATATTTTATTATACTTTTCCGTGGCTTCTCGACCCTTTTGGATTCCGACTACCGACCCAAGATAAATTCTCTTCTTTATTTGCCCATTCTTTTTTCGAACTCCATAATTGATCGTAAATTGATTTCACTACTCCCCATCCACCTCAGTCTCTGAAGCTTCGGTCAGGTATTGCCGTCTTTGTATCTTTAAAACTCAATAATCTGTGTTTAAATCTGTTTCGGATTTGTAATTTGTTGCTCATTATGAGTGCTTTGGTTTTTGGTGAAAATTCTCAGGGTTTTGTGTTTTACGTTTGGCTGTTCAAAAATCGAGAATGACTGATATCCTTATGATATGTTTCTCTTCTCTGGTTTTGGATCAACATTTTTCGTTGCCTATTTTGATTCATTTATTAACTTTTCCTCCCCGTCTATTTCCTTCATTTTCCTAGAAAGCGGGGAAATTTCTCTTTGGCTATGTATTTGGTTGCCCAAACATGATTTTAAAAGACAGGTCTTTGGACCTCCTTTTTGATGTTTTGGTTTACAGAAATTCATGTTTTCACCTCGATTTAGACAATTTTTCTATTAGGCTCAATCGATTGGAAATTTCGGGTATCTTTCCATCTCAATAATTTCAATTTCTGAGACGTGTAAATATACAGATTTTCTTTTCCTGAATTTTCTCAGCAACCAAACGGATTGCTTGCAAAGAAAAAGGTTTTTTGTGCGTTTAGGGATCTTGTGTTAGATTTTTATATTTGTTTGTGGACCTTAACTTAAGCGAACGCGGGAACCAAAGGTAACGAGATCGAGAAAGGGCTCAAGCCAGGGCCGGCCAAAAGTCCAAGAATCCGAAGGACGATGGATTAATGCCCGAACAAAGAAGAGAGAGGTCTCTCTCTCTCTCTCTCTCTGGAATTTTTTTTTCTTTCTATCATACCTAATTTTCACTCTAATTTGGGTGCTGAATTTTTAATGGACAGGGATGCGAAAACCCTGCAAGAAAAGGCGGCTAAAAAGGCCGTGAAAGCAGCGGCAGGAGGGAACAGTTATAGTGATTTAGGTAATAAGAATAAGGAGAAGTAAATTGTTAACGAGTTCCATTTCTGAATCGATCCTGAATGTTGTGTAATATCATCAGAAGATTTGGGAGGTCTGATTTTAAACTCATCTGTGTGCTCGTTTCCGCACGCATATTGTACGATTCAATACCTACTTATTTGGGGCATTTATGTTGGAATTCTTATAAATGTTTCTGAATTCGTGTGCAAAATTCTTTGTTAGATTTTCTAATTAGTTGTTTGGACTGAACATTTGCCTTTGTAAAAGAGAAATTATTCATGTCATTCCAAATATCTCAAGCCAAAACTCCCATGTTAGTAATGACTAATATGTAATACACGGCCGGCCAGCAACATCAGGCTCCAAAGCGAGTTTAAGACATGACGCCTAATAAATTTTAAAATTAATTATAAAAATTTAAGTAGACTAATTATATTTCTTGTCATATTTTAACAAAATTAAATTTATAAAAAAAATTTAAATACAACATAAATCACTTATTTATCAAGTTTTTAACTTATATATTATAAGCTTTTTAAGAATAAAATAATATTTATATTTAATATTTTGTGTTTGATTACAATTGGCAAAATAAGAATTAACAATTTAGGATTAGAAAGTTATAACTTAATTAGTAT